>VDFB02111076.1:0-19864 GCA_007258455.2 Sequoia sempervirens
CTCTCTCCCACACTCTCCAACCAACTCCAGCCCTATCTCCTACTCACCCACTCTCTCCAACCCTATCTCCCACACTCTCCCTCCCTATCTCCCACTCTGCCACACTCTCCCATGCTCTACCATGCTAAACCCTCTCCCACTCCCACCCTCTTTCCCATAAACATACATACATGACACACTAGTATACATACACATACAAACATACAAACATATCAACAAACATTCAATAAAGTGGCATTTAACTAAGGGAAGACATAACGCGAGCGCGGTATTTGTTGCTAGTAATGCTCTTCGGAAAATGTCAAAAGCAAGACATAACACGAGCGTGTTATAACGCGCACGCGTTATGTCTTGCATTGGAAATCCCCGAGCCTTAGCTTTGGTATTTGCCTTGGAATACCAACCCAAAGGCTTGGAGGGCATTGCCAAAGACCAGAGACGTGTTTTTTTCCAAATTCAACAAATTTTCACATAATCGGGTTCGTGCTCACCATCAAGATTGCATCTGGTTCAATATCAAGAAAATTGAAGACATGGGTAATGTTAGGTTCTTTATTAGCTTTCCAACGATGTAATTTTTTTCACTTTCTAACAATGTTAAACCTTTCATCCATAATTTCTTTTGATTGTATGTTTGTTTTTCTTCAAAAAGCAATGTTTGGTATTTTTTTCACTATAAATTAACCATTCATCGAAATTTGAAATAAATTATATTTTTAGAAACTAGACTCCATTCTACAATTTAAAAAAAATAAATTTTTAAAAAATCTATTAGTTTCAAAAAATTTGAGAGGGAGCACAGCCAAAATTCTGCTTTTTAGGAAGTGCCCACTTAGAAAATTAATAAAAAATCAAATATTCATTAAAAAATTATCAGAAAATATCCAATTCTTACTACATACTATTATCTAACTTCTGACTGAAGCGATTTTAAAAATACTACAAAAAAGTCCACCGTACTCGGGTCACACAAGAGTTGCTATGTTATGTTTTTCTCACAGAAACAACAACGATTTATGTGTGTCCCTCTTTTGAACCCCTTAATCTCAACCATTTTCAAAATAAATTAGTAGTTTAGAAAGTAGACTCAGAGCACTGCGGTCCTTGTTTTTGTTCCATAAATTTTTTTTGAGTGTAGCTATCCTCAATTTCACGTCCAAGGTCAGTATTTCCTGATTTCAGAAAAAAAGTGGCCACTTAAGCCCCTTTTTTGGAAACCATCTTGGTGCACTTACCCGAAGATTTAGACAATTAATGACGTATTTAATAAATAAATAAAATTTATTTATTTAATAATCATGAAGAATAAAAGGACATGAATCAATTAAATAATTATGAATTATTTAATCAATAGTCGAATGTGGACCAAAGACATAATTAAATGTCATACTTATGCTAGGATGAAAGTGGTAAAATAGAGCTTGCAGGCCTAGGTCATTTTTAAATGTCTATATTTTGCCCCTTTTTTTCATAATGTAGCATGTCGTATTGTGACAAAGAAAATAAGTCAAAGCCATGCCCTAGTGAAGGTGTAGAGTATCAATGCCCCCTCGGGAAATTTTTCAAATTTTGGGTCGGCGGCAGAAAAATTTGTAAAGGGTTCTGATAAGTCAATTTGATGACTAGAAAAACAATGGCACAAACAGTTTCAAATTTTGACATGTTTAAGGCAGGCAACAGGGTGGTTAAAGTTGGTCAAATGAGCCTCCAGTAATAACCTTGTTGACAAATGCCATTTTGACTTTATAAATAGGTTGAGAAAGGGGTAAAAGTTAATTCATTTTCACTATTCACTTTGTAAATTTTGAGAGCTCAAAGCGAAAAGGAGTGCAACGAGGATGGTGATTCCAATGACAGAGCATTGCAGCAAGATCGTGCATACTTTCAGGTGGCCAAAGGGCTCAGAGCCAATGGTATGTACCCCTATCCTCCTTCGTAATTTTTTTGTTTTGTGTGCCAAAACTAGGTTTATAGGGGGAACAACGAATGCGCCACGACGCATATGCGTTCGTGTAAGCGGCATTCGCCTTTGCGTTCGACACATTTGATGCGTCGCGACGCAAGTGCGATGGTAAATTAGGGAAGGCCGAGGTTTTGCGCCACATTTGCCAAAAATTTTGACACATTCACCTTTTTGATTTGCATTTGAAGGCTGGAATGCTGCATTCGTTATCTTGTGACGCAATTGCCTATTTAAGTGACACATTCATGTAGAATGACGCAAGTGTAAAATTTCATGATGCAAATGCTCTGATGAGAGGCATTTGAGCAACCGAGTGGTGCAATTGTTATGTTGCGACGCATTTGAAGTACAAAATGACACATTTGATGTTTTGCGACGCATTTATAGTCAATGCGACACATTTGACTTTGACTTTGACCAGGGCTTATTTTGATGTTTGTGAAACCTTAAATTCTTTTGATAATATTGACAGTTGTGCAGAAGGTACTAATGCATTGCTTGGATTTTTGCAGAGACAACTTGCCTCGATTTACAGACGAGAGAGCAGACCGACGATATTTCGGTTTGCTGATCAGCTGAGCCTGCGAGAGCGGCAATGATTGATGTCACTGGGATTGTTCTATGTTGCCTATATGCCCACTATTTAGGCAAATAGGGGACTATTGACTGTGCTATGCGAGCATTGGCATTCAGAGACATGTTCCTTCCACCTGGCGACAGGTGAGCAGACTTTCCGGGCATATTACCGAGATGAGGGTGTAGGACTCGGCATCCAAGGATACGAGATTCGATGGGAGTTCATGGAGGAGCACTATGATCATTTTGATGCTTTCCTAGCGACACTCATTGGTGGGATACTGATTCCTAACCGTGGCAGACATGGATTCCCTATTGGCCGGGGAGACGTCTTGGTTGGGATGAGACATGATAGGACAGTTTATGCATGGGGCCCATGTTTATTGGGCATGTTCTACCACTAGTTGCATGATGTTGTGTACTGGAGGGCAGAGAGTATCTCCTGCGGGATGACACTGATAATGATTTGTGCTTGGGAGCACATAGCCATATTTCGCCTACCCATTCAGAGACTACAGCTGGCCGAGGGGATTCCCTACACCTATTATTATGCTGGTGCTTTACAACAGACCTGGATAGGTGAGACAGGTTAGTGGCGTCATAGGATTGATATGATGGTGTCCTTTATCTGGAGGCTGTACAGAGACTGCAAGCAATGGGATGATTAGGTGGACCATCTGAGCCTATGCTGACAATATCAGTATTTGATTGGTAGGACTGTGCAAAGCCAGTTGATCATTGAGATGTATTTGCCCCAGCGTGTCCTTAGGTAGTTTGGGGAGCAGCAGGGTGTACCTGTAGGGACAGTCGAGTACGCTCGATCGTCTAGAGAGTATGCTTGGGGACCAGCCATTCCAGTAACCTTTGCAAAGCAGCAGATTGATGGGCTAGGAGCCCAGCTGTGGGGATGGAGAGGTGGGATTGCTGATCCTAGAACCATAGCAGATTACAATTTTTGGTGGTAGGCACATATACCAGTGCCATTGACAGATCCTGATGGGCCAACACCTGTGGACAGACGGTCAGTGATACCTTGTGTGTTAAGAGCCAGGTGAGGAGGTAGGGATGGTGACAGGGGTAGAGGCCGGGGGAGAGATGGAGGTAGGGACAAAGGCAGGGGGAGAGATGGAGGCTGGGATGGAGGGAGGGATGGGGGCAGAGACGGAGGCCGGGGTGGAGATGACGGAGATGACAAAGATGATGGAGGAGATGGCCGGAGGCGAAGGAGAGATGGTCAGGGATAGGGCCGGAGGGTGTGCCCACATGTGGTGAGGGTAGCACTAGATGCTATCCCCGAGGTGGCTGAGGAGAGAGAGAGAGGAGGATGTGGCCGAGGCAGAGGTGGAGGTGGCGAGACGGGAGGAGGATGTGGTCGAGGCGGAGATGGAGGTGGAGAGACAGGAGGAGGAGCAGCCGAGGCGGGAGGAGGATGTGGAGGGACAGGAGGAGGAGTAGCTAAGGCAGGAGGAGGATGTGGAGGTAGATGTGCCCCGAGATGAGGGAGTCGGCAGAGAGGATGTGGTAGAGGACGACGACGACGATGATGATGCTATGGATGAAGCTGAGAGACTGCTCAGATTCAGGATGGTGGAGGGAGATGAGGAGATACCATCCACCTTGGCGCTGCCCCATGAAGCCATGACAGACTAGAGGGTGGATGACCTTCAGAGGAGATTAGATGAGAGTGCAACATAGGTCTGAGCACTACAGTCAGAGCTAGAGGTGGCTCGAGTAGAGCCAGATCGGGCAGTGATCTGCCAGCAGGACTCAGCTCAGTGGTGCGTTGAGTTTGCAGCCTTATGTACATGACCTTCTGGGGATATGGCTTGTGAGCTGGCGAGGGTGAGCATGAGGTTGGGTCAGTACAAGACATTATATGAGCAGGTAGTGCCTCCTGAGTGACAAGATCCTGCATTGTCGTGGTCACAGACGAGGACAGACAGTGACCACCAATTAGGGAGTGGGAGCAGTAATAGGAGTCGTACGAGTGTAGGAGGGTCTACCTCGTCAGGGCACACATCAGGGCACAGGTCCCACCACTCTCATAGGCATGCCTTGAGTCATCACTCGGGCCACAGTCATGGGTCCACTGGTTCAGTGCAAAGGTCAATACAGAGGCAGCCACCAGTGGCAGATCTATCTACTTCTCAGAGTTAGGCCGCAGTGATATCACAGGTGTCTATGACCGTGGAGATGATTCCGTCAGTGTCAGTTCCATTAGTTGCACAGGCAGAGGCTACTACAGGTCCGCCCATCATTTCAGTGCCAGTCATAGAGCTCCAGCCACCACACTCTTTGCTATGAGGGGATGATGAGAGTCTACCCTAGGGGCATGTTTGTTATTATGACACATTATTTATATATTATTGAGCTTGCGAGCTCCATTTTTGGGATATCTATTGAATCTATCCTGTGACATTGTATATTTTTTGAGATGGTATTATATGATGATACAGTTTTGATGCAGCCTACATGTGTGTTATGTGATGTTCCTTGATTTATGCATTATGATATATGTGATGTGATGCCTTATGTATATTGTTGCTTTATGATGTATCATGTATGTCCTAAGATGCTTACTTATGATTATGATGCCATGATGATGCAATGCATAATGTATTTATTAAATGGATGCAATGTTGATGATTATGTTAATGCAATGTTTATGATTATGTATATGATTTAATGCTATGGATGATGTATGTATGGACCTAATGCAATGTTTATATGATCATGTATGCACTCATGTTTTTGTATGTCACAAAATATCATAATGAGATGGATGAGAGAAGATGACCATACTGACGAGAGAAGATGACCAGACCGAAGGAGATGCATGTTAGTTCCTAGACCAAATCCTTCAAAACTTTACCATAGGACTTTAATATTTATTGCTCTTAATCATCATTGAGAAAACTATTGTAATGGCCAATAAACACCATGATATGACATAGATCAAGGTGTGCAAGGTTGTACCATCACATAAGACAAGCAGTCACAGAGAAGAATGATCATGACTCAAACTAAGAGCGTGATTTCCCTAGTCTTTTTGTCATAATCAACCACAAGTAGAAAAAGACAAGAACAATTCATGAAACATCATTGCTTCTCTAAATCCTGTTTCTAGGACATCCTTGATCTAAACTAGCAACATGATTGCCAAAATATAAAATAGAGCCCTTATCATGATACGTCGCTTTTTTTCTAAATTGAAACATCAAGACCTCACTGAGAAACTAGTAATCATGCGTGCCAATCGTCATGATAAGTCACTGCTTCTCTAAATCCTGTAATTGGGATCTCGCTGAAAAACTAATAACATGATAAAAAGCCAAAAGACAGGTGTCAAATGTTTGCCAAGTGCATTTGGATATCCATTGTTCTGATGTCAAGATGTTAGGTTTGATGATGATGGGATGCCAGAGTGTCAAAGTTTTGATGATGCCCAAATGAAAAATGTCAAAAATTACCGAATTCAGGAAGGACACATCCTGAATAATGTTGATGTCGAGAGGATTTGATCCCTAAAAGTCCAAAGGGGTCCCTCGAAATGATGACGATGCCTAGGAAGGACACATCCTAAGGCATAAATGACAGAGTTTGTTCTTCAAAAGGACACATCTGAAGAATACTGATGTCAAGAGGAGTGATCCTTCGATGTCAAAAGGATCCCTCAAAATGTCGGATGACAATGATGATGCCTAGGAAGGACACATCCTAAGGCATGAATGACGGAGGCTATCTTTCAGAAGGACACATATGAAGGCTAACCAAGAGTTGATAGTTTGACAAGTTATGATGATTTGACCCAGTTTGACTTGTGTTGACCATATGTTGATATTGTCATGATGATATGTGCTGATGAGATTGTCATGTTGAATAAATGATTTCCATAATTTGCTTTATGAGCTTTATCCATTTGGGAATGATTTTCTTTGCCTTGAAGACCTTTTGACATGTGTGCTAGTGTGATGCCATGAACCCTAATGGACTAATCTAGTGTGGTCTCGGGGGTTCATCGACAGATGGCCTTGCCTACATCATGCAATCAGAGACCTCGTAGATCAACACGACCAATGACTTTTTATTGATGACCAAAGATTGTGCCATGATTTTATTTTGACAAACCTAAAAGGACTAACCTAATGTCTCGGGGACTCGAATATGAGTCTTGCCTACGTAGCAAATGCGCAGAGACAACGTAGTTTAGATAAATGACAAAGAATTGACTAATTGTCATGACAGATTTGAGAAGAGATGACTCTGTGTTTGACATCTTCTTGTAGTTTTCTTCAGGACATTTATCAATTTTTAGGTCTTTCTTCAAGACATTTTGTGATGTTTTTGGTCTTTTTTCAGGACTTTTTGTGATGTTTTTGTCTTTTTTAGGACTTTTTGCAATGTTTTTTGTCTTTTTTCAGGACTTTTTGTGATGTTTTTGTCTTTTTTCAGGACTTTTTGCCAATTTTTGAAACCATGTGTGACATCCACTGTAGTTACATGATAAAAATTTTGCCCCCAGTCAGGTCCAAGACTTAGCCAATTTTAAGGGACATGAAAGGGATGTTGTTGGTGTACTAGATGGACAGTCGTCAGGACTTGATGTCAATTGTTTATCAACCATGAAAGGAAGGGTATAATGTGGTGGTGATGGAAAAAATATCTCATCCTAAGCCATGGTAGAGAAAGTAACAGTAGATGGCAGAGCAATGATTGATTACACATGGCGCCTATTTGCTAGGTTTTCACCATGGTAGTTATCCAAAGAGCCTGTTTGCCAGGTTTTCATCAAGGCAACAATTTTTTTTACCATTTTTCAATTTTTTTGTATTTTACAATTTTCAACTTTATCCCCTGATGCTATGCGTAATAATTTTAGAGATATAAACTATTGATAGGTTCTGTTAGTTGTTCCCCATCTGGAGTTGCCAGTTGATAGGCTCCAGAACCAAAAGAAGATACGATGATGTAAGGACCCAACCAATTTGGTTCAAAATTTCTTAGCTTTTCTCTATCAGCCTGGTTCTTAGGGTTCTGCATGAGAACTAGGTCACCAATGTCAAATTTCCTAACCATAAATTTCTTATTGTAACTACAACAGAGACAGTTCTAATATGCTTGTAGATGGTTCAGGGAAAATTTCCTTCTTTCCTCTAGCATCTCCAGTTCGTGCAGGCGCGATTGTCTATACTCCTCTTCATCAGTTAAACCCTTCAGGGAGACTTGTAACAAAGGAATTTCAACATCAATGGGCAAGATGGCCTCAGCACCAAAGACCAGGGAAAATGGAGTGGCTCCTATAGGCGTACAAATGCTAGTGTGGTAAGTCCACAAAGCAGGGTTGAGTTGTATGTGCCAGTCACGACCAACGTCATTGACAGTCTTTTTGAAGATTTTAACAATGATTTTATTTGACGCCTCAGCTTGACCGTTTCCTTGTGGGTAATACGGAGGTGAAAAATGGTGTTGGATGTGAAATGACTCACATAACTCACGAATGTCTTGGTTTTTGAATGGACGTCTGTTGTCAGTGATGATGGATTGCAGAAGGCCATACCGAAAAATGATGTGGTTAAGAATGAACTTGGATATTTATTTACCAGTTATATATGTCATAGGGATGGCTTCGATCCACTTTGTAAAATACTCAGTGGTGGTGATGATGAATTTGTGGCGATTGGACGAGGTTGGATGAATCTTACCCATGAGGTCGAGTCCCCATTGAGCGAAGGGCCAAGGAGAGGTGATCAGCCAAATTTCGTGTGCTGGAGCATGGATCAAATCACTGTGAATCTAGCATTTGCAACAAGCCCTGACATAATCTATTGCATCTTTTTCAATGGTCGGCCAATAGTACCCAAGTCTCGTTACTTTCTTGGCTAGAGTAGGACCACTCGAATGAAACCACATATACCGTCATGTACTTCACGTAAGGTTGTACGTGCTTCATTAGTGTCGAGACATCTAAGGAGGGTTTCGTCAAAGCTACAATGGTAAAGGGTGTCAATGACGATGGCATACCTTACAAATTTTTGGATGAAGGACTTCCTCTGATTATTGGACAGGTTAGGTGTAATGGTTTGAGACTTAAGGTAGTCATAAATATCCTGGTACCAGGGAGAGTCGGGACCAACAAGTTCATAGACCATCTCTGACTCTAGAATGTCATAGGTAGGGACCAACAATTGCTCTATGAGGAATTTCAGCTGAGGTAGATTGCTTGGTATGTCAAGGAGAGAGCCTATTCTAGCCATGGCATCCGCCACTTTGTTCTGTGCTCTCGAAACTTGTTCAAAAGTTACCATATGAAAGTACGTTTGAAAATTGTCGACCATCCATTTGTAGGGAATCAGCTTCTCATCTTTTGTGTCATAGTCGTCATTAACCTGGTTGATGACGAGCTAAGAATCCCCATAGACATGTAGTACTCTAATTTTCCATTTTATTGCCATTCTTAGTCCTGTAACTAGTGCCTCGTATTCTGCCACATTGTTAGTGCATGGAAAGGCAATGCAGAAAGACTTAGGAATGGAGTCTCCTTGAGGGGTGATGAACAAAATTCTTGCCCCCAAGCCATGATTTGCGTGTGATCCGTCAAAGTAGAGTTGCCAAGGTACCTTAGGTTCTGTATGGAATATCGACTCATCTGGAAAATCTACAACTAACAGATGATCACTTTGTAAAGGTGCGTCCACTAGCTAGTCTACAATGACTTGTCCTTTTATTGCCTTTCTTTCTACATATTCAATGTCATATTCGCTTAGAATAATGACCCATTTTGCCAAACATCCTGTTAATGCAACCCGACTTAACAAATATTTGAGGGGGTCGATCTTTGCTACTAGTTGCGTCTAATGGCTTAACATATAATGTCTTAGCTTTTGTGCTGCAAAGACCACAACTAGGCAAGCTCATTCAATTGGTGTGTAGTTCATTTCATAACTGACCAATGTCCGACTGATGTAATATATAGCTCTTTCTTTTCCTTCTTAGTCGTTCTGTGCTAGTAATGGCCCCAGTGCTGAATTAGTTGCCGAGATGTACAGGATCAATGGCTTTCCATGAATGGGAGGCATGAGGATTGGCGTTAAGAGTAGGTAATCTTTGATTTGTTGAAAGGCTTCTTGAAATTTATCTGTCCACACAAAGGGGATACCCTTACACAATAGATATTGGAATGGGTGACACTTGTCAGCCAATTGGGCTATGAAGCGCTTTATAGATTGTACCCTACCTTGTAGAGTTTTGAGTTCATTGATTCCTCTGGGCGGAGGCATGTCTATGATGGCTTTGACTTTTGCTGGATTGACCTCAATGCCTCTTCGAGAAACTATGTATCCCAAGAGTTTACCTAATGTGACCCCAAAGACTCATTTCTTAGGATTTAGCTAGACTTTGTATTCTTCCAGTCTCTTGAAAATTGTGTCTAAAACCCTGAGATGATCTTTCCTAGTTACTGATTTGGCTAATAGGTCATCCACATAATCTTCCATTATTTTATGCATCATGTCATGGAAGATTGTGGTCATAGCCCTTTGATATGTGGCACCTACATTTTTGAGACCGAATGGCATGACATTCCAATAGTATGTACCCCATGGGAAAGTAAATGCCATTTTGTGCTGGTCTTCGGGGGCAATGCGAATCTGATTATAGCCGGAGAAACCATCCATGAGGGACAACATCTCATATCCTGCTGTGAGGTCAACTATGATATCAATATTCAGTAAAGGAAAATCATTTTTTGGGCATGCCTTATTTAAGTCTCTAAAATCTGTACAAACGTGAATCAACCCATTTGGCTTTGTTACTGGCACCAGGTTAGATATCCATTCAGCATAGTCAATAGACCATATGAATCCAACGTCTAGAAGTTTCTTCAACTTAGCCTTGACCAATATAGCGACTTGAGGGTGCATTTTGCGTAACTTCTGTTTGATTGGTTTGGCATTCGACAATAGTGGCAGATGGTGAATAACTAGTTCTGGGTCTAATCCCGACATGTCAGCATAGGACCATGCGAAGTTGAATTTGTGTTCTGCAAAGAATTTGTGGAATTCTAGTCTCTCTTCTTTGGTCAGTGATGCAACAAAGAGGACCATTTTGGGATCTTCTGCAGTTGATATGTTATTCTCTATGGTGTCTTCTATAAGCATAGCCAATTTCTCTTGTTATACAGGAAGAATGTGCAAGCCTCCATATTTGGGCACCTTAGAGAGGTTTTCAACCCCAGATACGTCCTTTTTTTTACTTTTTTGCTGTCAGAAGGTGCCTTTCAGTTTTCACCTAAAGACGTTTCATTTTTTATTTTATTTTTATTTTTGATTTTGCAACTGGAGGATGGAGCAGTCTCGCTGAAGTATGCTGTGCAATCTAAATCAATGGTGAATCCTGACTTATGATCACCACTGGGTATGCCCTCACATAATCCCATAAATTCTGCAATTGCCTCATCATTCTGAAATGCATTCAGGACTGGCAGGCCTTGTTGGTCCCAATCGACTAGCTGAGGATAAACTAAGGAAATGCCATCGTCAGTGTTGGTGAATTGAGGGGAGGATGCAGAAAGCATGCAAACGGATTCAGTGATGTTGTAGATGAGATTATCATCGTCCAACTCTACATCAGACTCTATCCAATATTCCCCTTCACTAGTCTCATATTCGTTGGAAAAATAAGGGTTGAAGGACTTAGAGTTCTGGTTGTCAATGTCATCTGGTACTTCAGATGGATTGGACTGAAGGGATTTAGATGGTGGGTCTCATATGTCATGAGGAGTGGTGATGGAAGTTTGACTATTTGGTGCCTGATCAATTGAAAATGTTTTCCAAAATCTTTGTTCAGAGGTTAGTTCCCCTGTTTCAACAAACAAATCATCAAGGCAATAGTCACTTAAGGATCGTTCTGAGCCAAATTCCCACTCTTGGGAGTCAGTTTCGGTGAGGGTTTCCTTAGTGGTCTTGACACTTTTTGAAGCATGTACTCGCTCACTCGAAAGTCCAATGGTACGTCGATCATCATTATCGGGTGATCCAAATCCTAATCCAAGATACTTTGGAATTTGGAAAGGTTATATGGGCTCTCTTCGTCCAGCTTTATTTCTGCCTAGGCCACTAGTACCATCGTATCCCTTAGCCTTCATTATTTCATAACCCTTGCCATATTTTTGAACTCACAATGGGGATAGTGCGACAATATTCTTATAGATCCATCCTGTGATATCATCAAGGTCCTTGTTACTCATGTCTCCCCATTTGATAAAAACTATTTTTGGTGGAACTTTGAAAATTTCCTTGGGTTCCATTCTAAAACATGGTCGACCATAGACCTTCAGAGACTTGGGTATCGTTGTGATGTTGTATGCTATGTGCAGTTTGAATTCCCCACAGCCGAGGTCCTAGATCTTGATAGTGGATTCAGCCTTAGGGTTTGCGGAAGATGGTGGTGTGGTGAAAGACGTGGATGGAGCAGATGTGGAAGGTGATGTGAGTGTGGATGGGTCAATGTATTTGGATGATGAGGAGCCAGGTGCTTCTCAGTTAATAGGCACTCAGTTTTCAGAAATATCCCTTAGGTTGGTACAATATTGGAAAGGGTCGGGGTCTCCATATATGGTTATTTCCGTGTCGTCAAATGGAAACTTTAGGCATTGATGATATGTGGACAAAACAAATTTTAAGGCATGAATCCATAGATGGTCAGGCAAGATATACAGTAATTCCAAATCCAGGATCTGGCAGGTTGTGTCCACAATGACTAGTCCCACTCTAATAGGGAGAGAGATAACGCCACATGAAGAGCGTTCTTTGTCATCATATTCTTTGATCACTATACTCTTTGTCGGGTCCACGCATGCATTAAAGAATCCTAGAGCCTTAACCAGTTTGAGGGAGCATATGTTCAATCCTGCTCCGCCATCTACTAAAACCCGTCTAATTTTGTGCTTGTGGACAAAATTTTCTATGTGCAGTGCATCGTTGTGGTTGGTCTTAGGTGATGAGTAGTCCTTATGTAAGAAGGTGACATGGTGAGGCATGGTGAGGTATCCCACCATGATCTCAAACTGATTGACATCAATGTCCTTGGGGACTGACGACTCTTACAGGGTTTTATCTAGTATATCCTTGTGCGCGGGAGAGATATGAAGCAGCTCAATTATAGAGATTTGCGCGGGAGTCTTGCCAAGCTGGTCGATAAGGTTGAACTGAATTTTGGGTTGCCACTGCTTTGCCAGGTATGGTGATTTTGGGTTGTCTAGCGGGAGGTGGACCAGCTATGGTGACCTTGCCACTTCAAGTAGTAGCATTGCATTGAGGTGCTCTCTTGACCGTAATGGTATTGATGTATTCGTCGTCAGTTCATACATTATTTATAATTGGTCCACCAGAATAGTCGTACTTGGCTTTGGAAAAGTTAGCTTTATTATTATTCATCTGTGGACCTGAGGTGGAAGCATTATGAGAACCATGGTCCTACAGTGGATTCTTATGGATAGTATGATCTAAATTGGAGGTGAATTGTGATCCACCTACTTCAATGATATGACTTTCTATAAGATCTTGTACTATGTTTTTCAGTTGATGAAAGTTAGAGGTTTTATATCCTTTTGCTCGATGGTACTCACAAAATGCATTATCGTTCCACCATGCTGGTTTTAATTGTCCTAGGTTGTATGGTTTGGGTTCTTCAAGTTTGATGACCCCATTCTGGAGGTATTTCTTGAGGACTTCTTCAATGGGTTCACCCAAGGAAGTGTATGTGCGACCCCTAGGAAATTGTCTCATCTGACGGTGTTGTCCCTGATTATTTTGGCTGCTCTGGTTGTTTGGAGGGACATTGGTAGGGGGTTTCAATATCATTGTTGGTTTTTTTGTTGTTGAACCCCTTTTAGGGCTAGTACAGGACCCACAATGTTTGCAGTCTTGGCATCAACAACACCGTCATTTGTAACATGTTTATTTTTGACCCAGTATTTATTCTTGTCAGTGGGAGGATTTGCATTTGCATTTTTGGGACTGTACCTTAGCTCTCCCTTTGCGATAAGGGATTTCTCAATCTGGACCCCTTTTTCGACTAGGTCCATGAAGGTTGTGCAGCAATGCACTTGTAATGCATATTTTAGGGGACCCATAAGTGTTTGAACAAACATGTCCACCTTTTCCCTTTCGGGTATGTCAATGTGACACTGACTAGCTAGACTTCTCCATTTTTGAAAGAATGGCATGAATGTCTCACCAACATCCTCTTGCATGAGATTACACAAGCTAGTGATAGAGGTATCCATGTCAATGTTGTATGCGTAATTTTTTATGAATTTTTGTTCAAGCTCATCCCATGTTTGGATATCCTTTTGAGTGGAAAACCATTCAAGGGCAGGACCCACCATACTTTTAGGAAAAATTCTCATTAAGTATGTTTGTTCATAGGCGACGTCCATACAATTGGTTGCAAATTCGTAAACATGTTCGATGGGGTTTGTCTTGTCTCTATATTTTGTAAAATTTGGTGACACGTATCCCAGAGGTAATGGTGGCATGTATAAGTTCATGTCGAATGGGTATATGTTTAGATCATATGATATTTCCAATTTCTTTCCTGATATGTGCATGTTTTGGATAGTTTTCTCTAGACCCATCATTTTTCTTGTAAGGCCTCTATTAAGGGGTCGTTTGTGGTCGCATATGTTGTACCATAGGTCCCCATTTGTTGTGCATAAATATTGGTGTATTGTGGCGGTATGGATTGTTGTGACATGTATGATGTGTTTGGATTGGCGTGTTGTTGGTGTTGAAAAATTGGATTGGGTGTATGTTGGTGAGTATGAATGTGGGATGAGTAAGTTGGGATGTGTCCCCCAATGATTTGTGTCATTATTTGTGGGACATGGTGACCATGAACATTGTGATGTGTTAATGATGCCATGGGTTGTGTTATTTGGCCACCTTGCGCAAATTTTTGGGTTTGTAAAAGGGGAATGTTTGTATTTGGTCCTTGGGAGGCAATGACATTTGACAGTGTTGGTGTGTTAACATGTTGTTGTTGTCCTTGGATAAAGATACGTCTTTTTCCTCCTCCCAAAGGATTTTGTGATATACCAATGAGCGGATATGTTGAAGGTGTGCTCATGGTAGTAGATGTAGTTGTCAAGGGGGGATTGTTGTGATTTGATGATGCCCCCATGGCATTTACTGTCATGGTAAAGGGAGGGTTTGAATAACCTACCCACATTGCCAAGGAGCGAGAGGTGGTTCCAGCTGATTGTGACACTATTGTGGATGTTGTGGGCATTGTGGCAGATTGTGATCCTCCAATGGATGTAGCATTTATTGTGTTGGAGGTGTTTGGGATGTTGGAGGTAGCATGCACAGTCGTTGTAGCGTCAAAGAGAGTATTGCTCATAGTGTTTGGAGGTTAACCGCTATTTGTCATGTTATATGCATTCTTGACATTAGGGCCAAGAGATGTTGATCTCAATGTGTTAATGTCGAAACCATGGGGTAACTTGGCTCCTTGACTTAAGAGTATAGCCAAATATATGTCCTTGTCATATAGGACCATTTTTTCCACGAATTGGGAAGCCTCTGGATCTTGTGCCACTACCTCTAGGTTTTCCTCAAGTATTTGACTGTATTCATCCTTACGTAAGAATGGTTCAAATGTACTATTTGATGAGGATGGTATTGTTGTGAGAGGTTGATTGTTTGTATTTCCAAATGGATCGTTAAAAGTCTAGTTTGGGTCATATGTGGGATTGTTGACAATGGAAGTGGGATCTTGTCGAAAGTTTTCCATTTGTCGTTGTTGTTTTTGGAGTCTAGTTTCCACCATAAAATGAGATTGCTCAAATGAAAATGACAACTAAAATATAATATGTCAGCTAATCATTTTTGGTGCAAGGCTGGGACATTTCTGAGATCATGAAAATGGTGGTGAACAGACATTCTAGACAATAGCCAAATAAATATGGATGGTGTGGTGTCAGGTGTGGATTTGAATTTGTGTGAAGTTTTTACTTGTGACAGGCAAATGCATTGTTTGAGGCCGCGAATGCGTCACAATTTTGTGAATGCGGTTTGGTTTGAGTGAATGCAGCTCTTGATTTGAAAAATGCGACTGTGTTTGACAAATGTGGCTCTGTGAGGTTCATATGCATCGTGACGCAGGAAAATGCGACGTTTTAGATGTCAAATGCAGTTTATTAGAGTGATTGTATCTCAGAAACTCGAATGTGGCTCAACAAATGCGACATAGTTTGTGAAAATTGAGTTTCTTGTCATTTTGATGACAAATTTGATCTGTCTAGTGATGAATGTTTTGTTTAGAAATTGAATCTAGAAAGCACTTGACAAGCACAATGTTTTGAACGTAAGAAAGTGCACATAAGACAAGTACAATCCTAAAAGGCCAATAGGCCAAGGGTTTGTATACTTGATACAACCCACCTTTATACCCCAGATTGGTGATAAACACCTTTCCTTCTCGAGAGCGAATAGCTTAGAATTTTGGTGGCATTGGCTCCCCTCCACGACTCATTAACGTCATTCGAGCACACCAAATTTAGATTCTTTGGGTAATGACTTTAGAAGAATTGCTATCTCTACTCAAGGGGATCAGTAGTGAGTGTCTTCGGGCATGATACTGTACCCTGCAGTATATCAAGTAACGGCCAAAGAACGGTTGGACACTAAGACAAAAGGTTTTTTAATATGGGCATTCTGTTCATAGGGCATGATCCATGCAGCGAGAGTCCCCTTTCGGATCCATCTTGTAAGAACCACACGCGTGATTCTTCGGCTTTCCCCAAGAATCTACTTTTATATACCAGTTGGAAGTCTCTCGGTGTCAGAGTGCTACCGGTCTGAGTCATCTTGGGGTGAGTACTTTTTCCCACTAGAATAGGCCCAAGTTCTAGTGTTAGTAACCGTTTCTCTTACACCTAGGAACACCCGAAAGCGCAAGGGGAGAGGATACTTCGATTACTAAGTCGTGAGGGTAATAACATACAAAAACGGGTCTGGTTTTCTGATCACCGAGTTTTCACAAGGTGAGAGCATACTCACCTACCATTTTGCAAAAACAGTCATGCAAATTTGAAGACATTGTTCTTTTTAATTGCACTGAAAGTAAGTGTGTACTAATCTAAGAAAAATACAGGCACAATGTTTTATTGTTAAGTCTTCGACGTTCGAACCTACAAGGCCACACATTAGGAGTTTGAATTTTTGCCTTTGACCCACGAAAAGTAACCTCCAAATGCTACAAATGAAAGTTAGTACCACGAAAACCTAACTAGCCAGAATGCAAAAGAACCAGAATAAAAAGAATCAAAGAAAATAGCAAAAACCTGAATGCAAATAACAGAAAATGTTACCAATCAAATGCGTCACGATAGAGCGAATACGTCTCTCTGTTTGTGAAATGCAGCTCGGGAATTCAATTGCGGCTTGCTAGACTACGATTGCAACACGACATAGCGATTACAGTGTTTCGGTGTGCGAATGCGTCATGAAACATCAGATGCATCACGATTTAAGAAAACAACTGCATCACTCTATACCTATACCTGCAAAAATAACAGAAAACACACAAAACCGTACAAAAAAAAAAGGAACAAAGTTGAGTTCACCAATGTATCTAAGGGTTAATTTTCAGGTTAGATTAAGGTTAGCAAATTAATACAAATTAAGAAACCCAAAGAAATTACAAAATACAATGGAAGTAAACATAAACAAAACAATTATACTAGCTAATTGCTGAGACCTCCATTATTCACTTTTGTAACACCTTCTAACTTGCTGGTTGATGTGTTGCCCTAAGATCGAACATGCGAGTAATCCTTGACGAAGACCTACACAAGCTTTGAAGGATTTTCTTCTAAAATGCCTATGCCTATGACAATATTATTGAAATTCCTATGCCTAAAATGTGCCAAGACTAAGTGGAATAAGCTAATAAAATGTTGCAATGTATGTAAAATCTCTAAGTATGTCAGTGAGTAATCTAAAAATGAGAACAAAATAGCATTTTATAGAAAATTCCATTTTGAATGGAAGAACGAGATTGACTTTTGACAGAGACCTAAAATTAGAGGCCCAGATTAAATTTGATAATCCCTAATTAGGGTTAGGGAAAAATAATTGAGTGGTCGAGATTTCATCTAAGAGAATCGAATCGGTGGTGGAGAATAAATGAGATAATTAATTCAAAAATAAAGATTTTCAAAAATCAAGAAGATAAGAGTTGAACTGAAGATCAGATTTGGAAAATCAAGAATCTGCCCGATTACTTGATTTTTGGAGGAAAGTTACCAATTTGAATTAAATTAATTCCAAATATGGATTTTGTGAAATAATAAATAATCGATTTTCAGATTATTTACCAAAATGGACTATCAGTTAAGAATGTGATGACATTTTAAATAATTTTATTTATTTAAAATGAAAGGAATATTAATTTTGACAATTAAATAATTAAAGATAATTATTTAATTTAGTAGATAAGATTAATTAATTAAATAAATTAATCACTTCATTTAATTATGACAATTAGTGAAATATTAAATAAATAACTAAAACTTATTTATTTAATAATCCAGAAGAAATGACTGAAGTAGGGTGATTAAATAAATTAAGAAATTTATTTAATTAAGGGAAGATTTAGACAATTAATGACGTATTTAATAAATAAATAAAATTTATTTATTTAATAGTCATGAAGAATAAAAGGACATGAATTAATTAAATAATTATGAATTATTTAATCAATAGTCGAATGTGGACCAAAGACATAATTAAATGTCATACTTATGCTAGGACGAAAGTGGCAAAATAGAGCTTGCAGGCCTAGGTCATTTTTAAGTTTCTACAAATATTTTCTTTCTTCTTATTCGATTCCTACTCTTTTCGTCTATATCTCTTATTTCTACTCGCCAAATTGCTAACAGTGATTCTTCATAATATATCCTTTCTCTTCCTTATTCGACGCCTTCTTCTCTTATTTTGTCCTTCCCTTCAACCACTGAATCAATTTTTTTGTGCAAAATATCTTCCTTCCTTTCTTTTGATTCCCCTCACATTATTTACACCCTCTCACGTTGAGAAGAGATGTGCTCTTTAGGAAAGTAATGTTCTTTCTGTTTGATGAGTCACCCAGCCTTGTTTTGGTATATATTTTAATGAATTTTATGTACATGTTTATTTTAATATGTTTATAGTTATGTGTTCTTCAATATTTATGTGTTATATGTTAGTCAATATTTATACTTTTATTTTGATATATTTATATTTACATGTTATTCAATATTTATATATATATTTGTATTTACACTCTATTTAAATATATTGATATTTATATTTAGAAATATAATGATAATGAATTTGTTAACGGGTATTTTACTAATTATAATGAATTTGTTAATTATAATTATAACGACTGTTCGGTTATTTTTATATTTCAGTATTATCATCTGGGGGGACATGACAATCCTCCCCACTCAAATTTCCTTGTCCTCAAGCAAATAATTTTTAACTAAAATCTTTCTTTAATGTCGTATATCAAGATGAGATTTAGAATTATGTCATATACCTATATGATGTTTTATGAAGAGGTTTCTCATTTATTTGACAAGGAAACCTCGAGGATTTTAGGGCATATTACAATTCTCACTAGGGAGATTAGTCTTCCATGAAGGTCCAATTGTTTATGGGATTTTCTTCTTTTGAGTGAATGCTTTTGAGATCTCCATAATTGTACTTGGTTTTCTTGTTAGAATTTCTTTCTACTTCTTCCTCCGACATTGCCTCTATGTTACGTATTTGGATTCCTTTTCCACATTTGTGTCCTGATTCCCAGTTCTGTTGGCATTTGTATCACAAACCTCTCTCTTTTAGGTCACTTTGGTTACAAAAATGTCCCACCTTCCATTCACCTTTGCATTTGTGACATGTTTTCCTATTTCTAACTTCATCTTGTTTACAAATATGACCCTATTCCCACTTTTCTTTATAGTCATAACATATTCCTCTCCTCCAAAGCTCTTCTCGATTGTTATGAGAAAGGAATGTTCCTTTGTGCTTGTCCTCCCTATAGAAGTGTTTTTCTTTTGACGTTGTTTTATTTGAGAAAGATTTTCCTCTTGTTTGGGCCATATCTAGTCGAGTAGCCTTGAGGATTGCCTCTTGAAGTGAGGAGGGGTCTAGAACACTTACTAGGGCATGGGTGGCATCTGACAACCCTTCTATAAAAACCTAAGTGAGTCTATCCTCGGGTATTCCTGGGACCATTATTTATATCCTTTGGAATTCGGGAATGTACTCCTCCAGGGTC
>VDFB02111078.1:0-38336 GCA_007258455.2 Sequoia sempervirens
AGGGAAGGAGAGAGATGGAGGGAGGGAGGGAGAATTAGAGAGAGAGGTGATAGAGATATGTTACAAAGAAAAGAGTAGAGAGGGAATGGTGAAGGTGGAGAGATTGAGAGAGGGAAGGGTGGGGGGAGAGAGCGAGAAAGAGGTATAGAGGGAAGGTGGGTGCGTGTGTGAGAGAGAGAGACAAATAAAAGGATGAGGATAGTGGGAGAGAGAGTTCTATAGCATAATCTAGATAAATAATGAGTGAGTGAGAGAGAGAAAAATATGATACAAGTTACTGATTATTGAAATTTGACCTCTTGTTTACTAAAATTTGACATCTTGATTACTAAAATTTGACTAATTCTAAAAAATTATAACTAGCAAAGGAAGACAAAGAAAAAAAGAAAGAGTTCAAGAAAATGTATTCTCAAAAGTCATCATTCACATTTGGTGATCGCTAAATTTGGTGCTTGTCGAATGGGTTGCATTGGAAAATACCAATCCTTAGGCATGGTCATTTGAGCAATTTGGCGCTCTTCAAATGGTCATTTTGGGTAAAAAATGATGGTAACATATTTTTTGTGTCACATCTTTTTGCACTTACCCATTATTTGTTCTTTGGGTTTTTGTTGGCCACAATACAAAATAGTCTATGTTTTCAATGTTTGATAGTCTATCCACCATTAGAGTTGTTATCTAATTTTTATAGATGAAGCCACTATAGCATAAGTATGTAAACAATTATCTCTTTGACTTATTGTCGATATTTTGGATTATTTTTTGGAGTGAGGGGTGTGACATGCCCTATTCTTATTAAATTTCTTCCACCACATTTATTGGTGTAGCTATAATGGATATTTGAAAATGTTGTAGCATCTATTACATATTTAGTATATGTAATGGTCTCCTACCTATTGTAGATGAATATCAATGAGTTCAAAGAAGGATTGTTAAGTAGAAGTACTTATTTTACATAATCTATTTGTTATTATTTATATGTATTTGCTTGTCATGTTTGGATATAACCTTTTTTCCTCGTAAGGCATTGATTAGTAGGAATTTTGATCATTTACAACGATTAAAATTGTTTAAATCATTCAAAAGTGGTATAGGAGGTAGAAATATATTAGTACTTTGTTGTTTAGTGGTGCAAGAGCACCTTGGCATAATTAGGCCTCAATGAAGCAATTGTTGGGATTTGATTCAATATTGTTATTCCTCATTTGTAATAATGTTATTTCAATTATTTTTCATATATTTGAGGTCATTAGAAGGGTCAACATTCAAGGTTTTTTCAAACTTGAACAAATGAAAAAAAGTTGTCAACTTAATAAAAAAGGCAATATTAAGAGATGAAGAGTCATTAGTGTCAGTTAGAGGCAGTTAGAAAGCTAAGAGTCAGTTGGTTTTCCTTTAAAAAGGATTTTGTATCATTTGAAACTTGAAGGGTTGTTGTAGGATTGATTTAGAATGAATTAAATTACTTTTTTTAGGCATTATCTATAGAAATTCAGTGTTTCCAAGCCTTGTACGAAATCGTACGAGCTAGAATTGATGTAAAATTGTTTGTAAGTGTTGGTAATTTCAATCACCTTCTGTTTGGACTTGGTTTCATGCATTTTGGTGATCATTTGAGTTACATATCATCATTTCTCTCTTAACAGTCTGAAACACTTACTAGGGTTAACAATGAATCAAATTGATTATGTTTCTCTTTATTCTATTGGCCAAATCATCTGGTTTCTAGTAAAATTATTCTTCTATATATAAAATCTCATATTCAAATGGTTTTGATTCAAGGTTATAACATTTGAAATGTGGTATATTGAAGTCTTGACTGTAATTTCTGAGTTTACAGTCTGAAATAGGGCAGTGAAGGTAGTTACAACCTAGGGTTTGATAAAAAGACCCTTGGAAAATGACATTTGTTGATTCATTAAGCTTTAACAAACCAATCTTGACTTGTTCCAAGCATTGATTGTGAAATCCTGGTGTTGGAGATAGTAAATACAATAAACCTTGTTCTTACCAAGGTCTAAATAGGCCTAATTGCTGACTGAACAATAAGGTTTGATGCATGGGTTGTGAAGGACTCACTACCTAATTTTGAATATATTTTTGGTAAGCATAATAGATGTCCAAATATAAGATTTGTCTTGGGTTTCAGTGGGTAGGTTGTGTGAAAACCTTTGATAGATTGTTTTGCAAACCTACAAGCTTTGCACTCAATTTATCAAGGAAGTGTAACCCAAACAAGTGACTAGTATTTTTGGAGGTTTATGAAGATTCTAATTTTGTTGTGTCAACCTAATGAAGATGTCTTAAGTGGAGAAATAGTTATTTGTGCCTTGAAGAATAAGGTTGGGGTTTTGTGATCAAAAGGTGTCTTTGTTATGCATTGAAGGACAGTCATAAAGAATTAATGGAATATGAAGGGGTAGACTTTGTGTTTGTTTTTTTGGGTTGAATTAAGTTGTCTAGGAGGTCTCTTAAGAAGTTTGGAACTCTAAATGCAAAGTTGATTGTTTGTGTTGAGTTTTGTGAAGGGAAATATAGTTGAATAAGTGTGTCAAAGGAAGGTGAGTTAAAGTTGTTTTGAGTTAGTTGTTGAAGGTGTTGATTTCTTTCTCTATGCTCTGCATCAATTTGGTATTAGAACAAGAAGATGCTCTGGGAAAGTTGTTTGTGGTTTGTGTGTGTGGTTGTTTGTAGGTTGGTGCAGTGAGAAAGTCCAAGAGACTAGGGAGAGCAAAGTAGAGACACCTAGGTGAGGTAGAGAGTTGTGAAGCAAGGAGGAATCTTGCTTATAAAGATGAAAAATTTGAAGAGGAATTTGTAGGCAGAGGAAGAGAGAAATAAGAAGAGACGAGCAAAGATGGATAGAGAAATTGCTGAGTTGAAGCAAGAATTGAAAAGACTTGAAGAAGATTTACAAAAGTCCATGAAGAAGATGGAGAAAATGATTGAAGAGATGAAAAGCTTGCATTTGAAGGTAAATAAGAAATTTTCATGGCCTATAAGGAAGATAATCAAGAAGAGAAGAAGACAAATGAGGATAAAAGAGGCAAAATACTTTGAAGATGTTGAAGAGGAATTTATGGAAGAAGAAGGTAAAGTTGTTGCAGACATTCCAAGGAAAGAAGGAGAAGGTATGACAGAGATAAGAGACCTGATTTCAAGACTTGAAGACATTGAGTTGATTAAGGGAATGATCATGGATGAATTGTTCATAAAGGTTTGCAAAGGATTGATGAATGATTGAGGTATTATGGAAGAATGTTTGTTTCATTTTGTTGTGTTACTAATGCTTTGGAAAAAGAATAATTTGTAGGTTAAAGGACAAAGGGAGAAGCATGGTATTGAGGTGAATCAAAGAAAAATGATTATGATGGGTATGTGCAGGATCATCATGCAAAAAATCGGCTCTTAAGTGGCAAAAAATTTAGAAAAATCAGAGTTAGGAAACTTGACGTAAAAATTTGAATAAGTTATCTATATTATTTAAAATTATGTAAGAATATAATTTGTAACAAGTTGAATGTAGTTTCTAAACTACTACGTTTATTTTTTTAAAAAATCTATTGGGTGAAAATTTGAAATTTCAATGTAGTAGTACTTAAATTTTAGGGAAAAAAAAGTAGGCATTTGTCTAACCACCCTAACCACAATAACATGATAATATTTTTTTATAAGATTTTAGATATAAGTAGAGGACTCATGTCCTGATGTGATGCATATTTGTTTGTAATTTTTTTCCAAGTAAATAATTAACTATGAATTTTTTATTACAACTTTTAAAAAATATAAAAACTTGTATGTCTGACCACCTTAACTTGGTCAAAACTTCATGATTTTATATTTTTTTAATCCTATAGTATGCGAAGCATAGAATGTGACACATGTTTTGGATTCAAAAAATGTGATAGTGTTTGAAAGCTATAGATGTTTTTCAATCAACCTATCAATCAAGACTTTAGTTGTAATTCAAATAGAAAATGAATAATAATTATTTATTAAATTTAAATTAAAGCATAATTTATATTGGTGGAAAGCTGAGAATCTCCTTTAAAAACTCTTTTCATTTCATCAATTTTGGGTAAGAAAAAAGTTGTCAGCCACATACCCTACACATACCCATCATATTGCCACTTTTTGGCCTGTCATGATCCTGCACAAACCCTGATCTCCTATGGCAATCATGAAAGAGGACTAATTTGCATGGACAAGTTTAAACCCAAGGTGAAGATGAAGGTGTTTAAAAGCAATTTCAATTTGAGGCAAGGGATAAAGGTTGTTGACAACATCAATCCAAGTGGACTTGGATTCTTTTTCTTGGTCGGGAGTATGGTGCAGGAGCACCTTGGCATAATTAAACCTCCATGAAGCAATTTTTGGAATTTGAATAAATAATGTTATTTGACTCATTTTTTATATATTTGAGGTCATTAGAAGGGTCAATATTCAAGGTTTTGTCAAACATGAACAAATGTAAAAAAGTTGTCAACTGAATCAAAAAGGAAATATTAAGAGATGAATAGTCATTAGGGTTGGTTAGAGGCAGTTAGAAAGCTAAGAGTTAGTTGTTTTTCCTTTAAAAAGTCTTTTGTATCATTTGAAACTTGAAGGGTTGTTGTAGGATTGATTTGGAATGAATAAAACTACTATTTTCAAGAATTATCTATAGAAATTTGGTGTTTCTAGGACTTGTACAGAATTGTACGGGCTAGAATTGATGCAAAATTGTTTGCAAGTGTTTGTAGTTTCAATCACCTTCTATTTGGACTTGGTTTCATGAACATTGGTTATCATTTGAGTTAGATATCATCATTTCTCTCTTAATAGTTTGAAACCCTGACTAGGGTTAACAATGAATCCGATTAATTATGTTTGTCTTTATTCTATTGGCCAAATCATCTGGTTTTTGGTGAAATTATTCTTCTATATATAAGATCTTATATTCAAATGGTTTTGATTCAAGGTTATAACATTTGAAACATGGTAGATTGAAGTCTTGACTATAATTTTTGAGTTTACAATATGAAACAAGGCAGTGAAGGCAAATAGAACCTAGGGTTTGATAAAAGACACTTGCAAAATGACATTTGTTGATTCATTAAGCTTTAGTAGACTAATCTTGACCTTTTCCAAGCATTGATTGTGAATTTCTAGTGTTGGAGATAGTAAATACAATAAACCATGTTCTTACCAAGGTCTAAATAGGCCTAATTGCTGACTGAACAACAAGGTTTGATGCATGGGTTGTGAAGGAATCACTACCCAATTTTGAATATATTTTTGGTAAGCATAATAGATGTCCAAATAAAATATTTTTCTTGGGTTTCAATGGGTAGGTTGTGTGAAAACCTTTGAAAGACTGTTTTGCAGACCTATAAGCTTTTCACTCGATTTATGAAGGAAGTGTAACCCAAACAAGTGGCCAATATTTTGGGGGTTTGTGAAGATTCTGATTTTTTTGTCTCAACCTAATGAAGATGTCTTAAGTGGAGAATTAGTTATTTGTGCCTTGAAGAATAAGGTTGGGGTTTTGTGATCAAAAGGTGTCTTTGTTATGCATTGAAGGATAGTCATAAAGAATTAATAGAATATGAACGAGCATACTTTGTGTTTGTTGTTTTGAGTTGAATTAAGGGTGTTTAAGGTGTCTAGGAGGTCTCTTAAGAAGTTTGGAACTCTAAATGCAAAGTTGAGTGTTTTTGTTGAATTTTGTGAAGGGAAATATAGTTGAATAAGAGTGTCAAAGGAAGGTGAGTTAAAGTTGTTTTGAGTTAGTTGTTGAAGGTGTTGATTTCTTCCTCTGTGCTCTACATCATTTAGTATTTAGCATTACAACCAAGGATAAATCTTAAGTGAAATGAAATGTTGCATTATTACTGAATCATTTAAATAGTATATTCATGCTCTACTAATATTAAAAGAGTTTTAAAATAAAGTGTTCTAAGAGATAACATAGTTACCATTTTCATCTATAAATACATGTGCAAAGTGTTTGAATTGTCTATAAAGAGGTCACTGTAGCCACTTAAACTTAACTTGGTGATATTTATTGGGGTTGAGTTTATATTTGGGTATGGTTGTTGTGGGTAATTATATAATTTTTTAATTTTGTTTAATTTGAGTACCTATCTAGGCATACCTCTTGGAATACCTTCTTTGGTTTAATCTAAGCCTAAAGATTAGAAGATATTACCCACTCTCATATGTTAACCATAAAATATCATGAGTTTCCTAATGAGACTCAATTCACCTTCTTGAAAATAACCCCTAACCTTGAAGGTGGGAAAAATCTCTAGGATTTGGGAGAGCAATTTTGGGACCTAATAGTCCCACAAGTCTAGAAAACACCACAACAAGGTCATGCATCAATCTTCATTTTCTATTTTCACACCAATTGACTAGAATTTGTTCATGATCATGTTGGATATATTAGAGTTCTTAGAAATATAATCATCCTCGACTATCCTTATAGTGTACAAATTATTCCATAAAAAACCTTGTTTACTAGGTATTTGGCCTCATATACATTCCCCAATGTATTATCTAAAGGATTTCAAAAATGAGCTCTTCAAAAATATTCAAGAGAACTAAATTAGCCAAAACAAAGTCTATTTATACTTTTCATCTTCCTTTCCAACACAATATAGTATTTGAATGACATAGACACTGTAAATATAGGCATGGAGGTCACATCCCACAAATCCTAGACTATGAGCAATTCCTCTATTTTAAGCTTCGAAAGCTCAAAATTCATGCTATTAAATTGTTTCATCTTTATTATAAATTTTCTTCTTATCTTCTCTAAAATAAATATGTCCTCTCCACATGCTCCCAGTCAAACCAAGATTATTTTAAAAATGATTTTCCCTTCAACCTAGGACTTGAACTGATCGGAATTTCATATCAAATGAAAGAAAGCTAAGGTAAGGGTAAGTGCACGAAGTTGGGTCCACTTCTATGGGAAATTTTGGGCTTGAAATTTTTTTGACAAAAATAAATTGGGTCAACTATTTTTTAGAACGGATGCATGTTTTAGAGCGAGTATGTGTTTCATAAAATTTGAAATTTGGAACTCATTCCTTTTCTTTTGTTTTAGGCTTGGAAACCCACCCATTAGCCTTGGGCCTACAAGTATAATGCCATGAAAACAAGAGAAAAATTGACTTTAGCAATATGGTTGATGACCTGTTTTTAGAAAATTTTGACAAAATTGAAACCCATTATAGATGATGTCTAGTTTTCAAATATGTTTTGTTTTCAATAATTGGACTTACTTTTCTTGTTGATGAATAGCTTAGGTCTGATATAACAATGATTGCTTTAAGCATCATCATTGTTCCTTTTTGATCTATCTTTCATTATTATTTCTGGAAATAAGTATTCGATGTCAATAGATGATACGCATTGATAAACCTCTAAAATCATTGTCGCCCTGTGTATGGGCGCGTATTTGTTGGCACAGGTTTTCTCATATGAGTCTGGAATCTACATTCTGGAAGGAACACGTCCTTGAGCAGACGTGTCTCCATGTGTGGAGACACGTCCTCTCAAGAGGCGTGTCCCTTTGGTTAGGAAACCCTGCGGTCAAAGGAACACGTCCCTTGAGTGGACGTGTCTCCAAGTATGGAGACACGTCCTCTCAAGAGACGTGTCTCTTGAAAATGGGTCTCTCCAATATATTTAAAATGTGAAACCTTTCCCTATATGTAGTCATCGAAATCCATAAATGTTCTGCACCCTGCACAGTCTACACTCAGAGAAATATTCAGAAAACGAATCTGCATCTGAAGTCCATAATTAAAGTTTCTGACCTTAGCCCTTTCACTGTTCCAGAATCTTGTTAGTCTCAGATTTGATCTAATTTAACATGGTATTAGAGCCACGTTGAGTAAATACAAATCAAATCTGAACTCCAATCTGCTCAGGAAAAAATTCGCATTCTTCAGAATCGAAATTTCTTCACATTTTTCAATGTCAAGTGTGATCAGATTTGAAGATCGCCTTGCAGGAGCAGAAAATTTCACATCATGGAAATTTAGAATCATGATGATCCTTAGAGAGAATAAGTTAGATTCATTTGTGAAAGAAAACCAGTTAGAGCCTAAGGATGATCTGGAGAAATCTCAATGGATTGAGAACAATGAGAAAACCATGAAAATTATAGTAGATGCTGTGAGGGACCATATAGTACCTATTCTGTCTAAGCATGAGACTGCATACCTTATGTTTAAAGCTCTTGAAAGCACCTTTGAAATAAACAACACCAGTAGGACCCTTGCTCTAAAGAGACAAATTAATCATATTCAAATAAACAAGGGAGAATCTGTTAATTCATATTTCATGAGAATCACCGAATTAAGAGATCAACTGTCAACAATTGGTCATCAAATCGACAGTAAGGAGTTAACTCTTATAGCTCTAGATGGTCTACCAAACTCATGGGAGTCTTTTGTCCAAGGTATAAGTGCTAGATCTAAGCTCCCTAAATTTGATAGGCTGAGAACAGATTGCCTACAGGAAGAAACAAGACTGATGTCAAAAGGAAAACTTCAGAAACCTATAGATGAGGATATCCATGTACTAAACACAAATTCTCATAAGAAAGGAAAGAAGAAAGATTTCAAGAGAAAGAAGAATTCGTATGGAAAGGGATCTTCCAAGAAAAGGAAAGACATATCCCAAATACAATGTTTCAGATGTGATCAGTTCGGACACTTTGCTATCAAGTGCCCTGATAGAACAAAACAACAGGCTTCCTTTGCTAAAGTGGAAAAGACAAATACAGAACATGATTCTGAGAAATTTGTTTTCTACTCAGCATTATCAAGTCAAGTATCCAACATAGTCAATAATTGGGTAATTGATAGCGGTTCTTCAAGGCACATCACAGGATTCCGAGAACACCTAGATACTATGATAGAAGAAACCACAGAAGAAGTAACTATTGGGGATGATTCTGCACATCTAGTTAAGGGGGTTGGAACTTGCACCATAAATCTGAATTCTGGCCTCTCTCTTCAACTCACTGGAGTATTACTTGTACCAGGAATAAAGAGGAACCTCATATCTATTTCTGCTCTTGAAGACAACGGATATAGGGTCACCTTTATGGATGGAAAAGTCCTAGTGTGGCCAAAGAACTCCACCATAAAGAAAGCTCAAACTATAGGGATAAGACAAGGATATCTCTACAAGCTGTGCACTAACATAAATCATGCCCTTATTCATGAGACCTCTGATTCAAATGAAATTTGGCATCGAAGACTAGGACATATTCATTTTCGTGCCCTACGTTCTGTGGAAAAATTAGTAGCAGGATTACCCAAACTGAATCCTACTCATGAAGGAGCATGCAAAGGGTGTGCCCTAGGGAAGAATACAAAGGGGTCTTTTCAAAACAGTTTGAGTAAAACCAAAAACATTTTAGAACTGGTTCATTCTGACTTGTGTGGACCTATGTTAGTACCATCCTTGGCAGGTTTTTTATATTATGTAATATTTGTAGATGACTTCTCTAGAAAAACTTGGATATACTTTCTTAAATGTAAAGAGTCTATAGAAGTCCTTAAAATATTTAAGGAATTCAAAGCTATTTCAGAAAAAATTTCAGGGAAGAGAATCAAAACTCTAAGAACAGATAATGGGAAGGAATACACTTCAGAAATCTATAAGGAATTTTGTATAAATGCTGGGATTAAGAGGGAGTTTACTGTAGCCTTCAATCCTCAACAAAATGGTGTTGCGGAGAGAAAGAACAGAACTATTGTAGAAGCTGCTAGAGCAATGTTGTTTGATCAAAATTTAGAAACTTCATTTTGGGCAGAAGCCTCTAGGACAGCTGTCTACATTCAAAATAGATGTCCCCATTCTCATCTAGACAACAAAACTCCTGAAGAAGCATTTATTGGTATAAAACCTAACATAAGTCACCTGAGGATCTTTGGTTGCCCTGTCTACATTCATGTACCGAAAGAAAGGAGATATAAATTAGAACCTAATGGAAAGAAAGGGATATTCGTGGGCTATAGTGAAACCTCAAAAGCTTACAGAATTTACATCTCAGGTCAGAATCAAATTGAACTAAGTAGAGATGTCATTTTTGAGGAAGACATTGCCTACAAAAGGGCCAAGAGTTCTAATGACATAGAAATTCAAGATTCTACTAAAGTTATGGAAGAGGATCTTGCTCCTGAAATTCAGAGGGAGCATTCTGAAGAAATCTTAAATGAAAACCAATCTATCCCAGAAGTGAATCTTTATGACAACAACAAGAAAAGACCACTTTGGGCTAGAAAGATGATTAAGGAAGCTGAGAATTACACAGCACCCAAAGGAACTTTTAGAGAAAGTAAGATACCCAAAAGATTCTCAAGCTATGTTGCCTTAATGAATGAAATCATTAGTTCAGAACCAACCAACATTATGGAAGCCTTGAAGTGTCAAGTATGGAAAAATGCCATGATAGAGGAGTATCAATCTATTTTAAAAAATGATGTATGGGATATTGTACCTAGACCTAAAGGCAAATCTATTGTCTCTTCCAAATGGCTCTTCAAAATCAAACATGCTGCTGATGGCAGTATCGAGAAACACAAAGCACGCTTTGTTGCTAGAGGTTTCTCTCAAAAGGAAGGTATTGATTACGAAGAAACTTTTGCACCTGTTGCCCGGTACACTTCTGTGAGAGCAGTAATAGCTATTGCTGCAGCTAAAGGCTGGAAGATCCATCAAATGGATGTGAAAACTGCCTTCCTGAATGGGTCCATTGAAGAAGAAGTCTTTTTAGAGCAACCTGAAGGCTTTGTGATACATAATGCAGACTCACATGTATGCAGATTGAAGAAAGCTCTATATGGACTTAAACAGGCTCCCAGAGCCTGGTATGAAAGAATTGACAAATATCTTCTAAGACTAGGATTTTCAAAGAATGATGCAAATCCAAATCTCTATTTTAAGGTAATTAAAGGTGATATTTTAATTCTAATTTTATATGTTGATGACCTTCTAATAACAGGAGAAGATCACCTTATTACTCAATGTAAGGAAGACCTGACTTCAGAATTTGATATGAAAGACTTGGGCATTTTACATTACTTCTTGGGGTTGGAAGTCTGGCAGAAATCTGATGGTATCATTTTAAATCAAGGAAAGTATACTGTTGATATTCTAAAGAGATTTGGGTTGTTAGACTGTAGACCCATGTCTACACCTATGGAAACTAACCTACACAAGTTGAAAGAAGCAGCAGCAGAATCCAAGTATGCAGATCCTACTCTATATAGACAAATGATTGGATCCTTGATGTATCTGGTCAACACCCGACCTGATATTTGCTATGCAGTAAATGTTCTTAGTCAGTTCATGTGTGAACCTAAGGAAATTCACTTAATGGCCGTGAAACATATTTTGAGATATCTTCAAGGCACTATTGGATATGGTCTTCTTTACAAGAAGAATCAACTAGATCTACATAGGTACTCTGATTCAGATTGGGCTGGAAATATAACTGATCGAAAAAGCACATCAGGATGTTGCTTCAGTTTGGGATCAGCTATGATCTCCTGGATTTGCAGAAAACAATCTTCAGTTGCACAGAGTTCAACAGAAGCCGAATACATTGCAGCCTCAATGGGAGCAAGAGAAGCAGTTTGGATTCGTAAATTGATTGTGGGGATTTTTGGTGAGCCCTTGAATCCTACAATTATTCATTGTGATAATCAGAGTTGTATCAAACTCTCTGTAAATCCTGTCTTTCATGATAGATCTAAACACATTGAGATCCCCTATCATTATGTAAGAGATATGGTGGAAAGGAAAGTAATTCAGTTGGAGTATATTAGTACAAATGATCAAACTGCAGACATTCTCACCAAGCCTCTCTCCGAATCAAGGTAGAGCACTTCAGGAAGAAACTTGGTATGGTTGAAATGTAATTTGTTAATTATGTTTGAAATTCAAATTGTTATCAAATTGTACTAATATATATATGAAGATGTTTAAATGTGTAAACTCTTTTGTCATGTGTGTGACTCCATGACTTTATGGGCATACTCCCCCTGTGTACATTATTGAAAGGTGACGATCTTTTAATAATGAACACTTGTATTTGACATTGTAAAGTGACGACTCTATAATGATAATCTATCATGATAAGATATCATGTGACTTGATATCTTTGGACATGTCATGATAGTATCTCTTGGACACCTTGGTTGATATCATGGGACTTGATATCATTTGTAGATCATTGTGATCCTTAAGAGATAATCATGGTGGATATTTATATCCATGGATATGCCATGAATTATGGTAGACATCATGTGACTTGATGTTAGTGCACATACCATAATGAAGATGTGTTGTGTCATGAGACTTGACAACTTTGATAAAACATATCTTTGATATCACGTGTAAAGGTGATATCTTCACTTATTTGAGTTGAAATATCTTCCCTAAGCTAAGAGGGAGTGTTGATGAATAGCTTAGGTCTGATATAACAATGATTGCTTTAAGCATCATCATTGTTCCTATTCGATCTATCTTTCATTATTATTTCTGGAAATAAGTATTCGATGTCAATAGATGATACGCATTGATAAACCTCTGAAATCATTGTCACCCTGTGTATGGGCGCGTATTTGTTGGCACGAGTTTTCTCGTATGAGTCTGGAATCTGCATTCTGGAAGGAACACGTCCTTGATCAGACGTGTCTCCATGTGTGGAGACACATCCTCTCAAGAGGCGTGTCCCTTTGGTTAGGAAACCCTGCGGTCAAAGGAACATGTCCCTTGAGTGGACGTGTCTCCAAGTATGGAGACACGTCCTCTTAAGAGACGTGTCTCTTGAAAATGGGTCTCTCCAATATATTTAAAATGTGAAACCTTTCCCTATATGCAGTCATCGAAATCCATAAATGTTCTGCACCCTGCATAGTCTACACTCAGAGAAATATTCAGAAAATGAATCTGCATCTGAAGTCCATAATTAAAGTTTCTGACCTTAGCCCTTTCACTGTTCCAGAATCTTGTTAGTCTCAGATTTGATCTAATTTAACATTTCTATTTATTAATTATTTTATGAGGAAAATGGTCCCTGAACTTTAAATGTCAAGTTTTAGTATTTTTTAATAACTTTTAGTGTTTTTTTTTAAATTATGTCATCAATCATCACACAATTATTTAGATAATTAAAAAATAGTAATAGTAATAAAATAATTAGTTTAGCTCAAATTACGTTGGTTGTACATGAGAGATTTTCAAAAATCACAATTATATAACTAATAAAAATTAATAAAAACATATAATTTGGAAAAAATAAAAAAAATATCCTCATCAAACTTTACTATAATACACATATTTTCCCCAAAGGAGTTATAACTAGTAGTTCTGTGTAGTAACACACAACAATGAGCTGATAGGCAGAGAGCGACATGAAAGGCAAGTGATGTGCATGTAGTGTTTGTGGAAAACATTAGAATGCAAATGGCATGAGTGGGCATGGTAGCTATATGCAAATGTAGATAATATAGTTACACATTAGGGAATCCAACGAACAATACAATGGATCACTAGATATATTATGCACAATAATTAAAGTGATTGAGTGGGAACTATATCGGATTCCATTTCTATCTTACAGTTTAGCATCATTATTTTACTTTAAATTATAATGGGGACCGAAGGAGGGTGTTAACCCTAATGGGTTGAAATGAGGATATGTATATAAAGGATAAAGTGTGTAAGCAATAGTTGGTGAAAAAGTAACTTTGTAGAATATATATATACACATATAGAGGTTTGGTTGAAGAAAAAATGTATTAACATTCAATTAATTATTCGGTGATAACATCATTATTATTGGTAATTGGTTTGGGGGGTAAATAATAATATTATGTAGTTAAGTTGTTAATTAAAGAAAAATATTATTATTAAATTTGAAATGATTTCATTAAGTAATACCAATATCATTAAGTTTTATTAGTTAATCAAAATATAATATTATTATGGATAGGGTTAAATGCCTAAATTCATGAGATTAGTAATGTGAAATTAGTTGGGAAATAATAATGTTGACATAAAATTTGTTGAATTCATCATTATATAAGCCCACCCCATAATTTAGCCATTGCATCATTTCTTTATGATACAAACTAAGGATCTTTTCATAGCTAGCAACAATGTACTGTAGACAAATTTTGGTTAAAACAATTTAATTATTTGTGTGATGTAGAGTATAAGCAAGAGAAGAATAATCAACAATTCCCAATGGAATCAAACATAAAGTGTATAAGATCAACTATTTTACTCCATTGTAACCATAAGCTTAAACATATGATTTTTTTTTATTCCTGTGTTAGAAAGATGGCAATTTGTACATACAAAATATAAAGTAAAAGTTAACACAATGAGCCTACTCTCCACCCTACCATATTGGGTCATGGAGCCTCACCAAACCTCCAAGCAAGAATATAGATTCACCACCACTATGATTAGTGGTGAAATAAATATTACGTATTACAATCAATATAGATTACATTAGGATATGATTGTCTATTTGACCATTTTTGCTGATTTTATAGTCACTATTATTATTCGGGAAGGTTGTATGGTTCATGAAACACCACATTATTGCTGAAGCATGGTCTACAAGAATAACAAAAAAGTGTTAGTGTAATAAACACACACCATTGGTACACAATATATAAATCATAAAATATATACTTATACAATTAATTATAAAGATGATGCAAATACAGTTGCGGTAGAACACAATAAGTAAATAAAATCTAGGCATACCTTCTATAGGGAATGGATTGAAGCCTAGACAAACAAAATCAGGTCTACTCTCCACCCTACCATATTGGCTCATGGAGCATCATCGACTATTCTCCCTTGGGAAAGAGAGTTCAAGAACTGGGATGTTGATTCATAACCATAGTTACAATCACTTCATCTTCACATTTGGTTGAACTTGATTTGCAAAGGTCGTCCATCTATTTACCATATAAACTAGAATATCAACACCCAAGTTCTTGAACTTTCTCTCCCAAGGGAGAAGAGCAATCAGATGATCAACGAGGTAATTTAAAAATTCAAGAACGAAATGCAAAGCATAAAGGGAGAGCAAGAGGGAATTGACAAAAACTCAACACAACCCTATCAAAAATTGAAACAACATAGCCTTTTTGAAAACACCTTCTCAATAATTGAACACTATAACCTAGGAAAGAGAACAATAATCAACAATGCCTAATGGAATCTAACATAAAGTGTATAAGGTCAACTAGTTCACTATGTTGTAAGCATAACCTAATGCATATAATTTTTTTATGAATCCTATGCCAGAAAGATACCAATTTCTACATAAAAAATATGAAATAAAACTCAACACAATAACGCCTGCTCTCCACCCTACCATATTGGGTCATGGAGCCTCATGGACTCTCACCAAACCCCCGAGCAAGAATATACATTTCCCACCACTCTGATTAGTGGTGAAATGAATATTGCTTATTACAATCAATATAGAGTACATTAGGATCTGATTGTGGAATTGACCATTGTTACTGGTTTTCCAGTCACTATCATTATTGTGAAAGGTTGTTTGTAAGACATTAGTCCATCAAATACCACATTATGGCTGGAATATGGTTTGCAAGAAAAACAAAAAAGTGTGAAGTTTAGTATGTTGATTATACAAAAATAGAATGAACTACATAAAATTAACTATTTTATTCCATTATAGCTAGCGTGACAAAAAGCTAAAAATTGATACCCACATTCCTATGCAAAACCTTTACTACAAAGGCCAAACCTTCTAGACGTAATGCATTGAAGTTTGGACACACAAAATGTGCCATGCTCTCCACCCTACCATTTTGGATCATGGAGCATCATCGACTATCACCAAACCACTACAATTACTTACCATAAAGTAAAAATTTTCATGATGATGCCAATGAACAATATTGTTCAAGTGAGCAATTTAGTTTCACACATAGCAAATATAAAATGGAAGAGAAAAAAATGAGGCCTGCTCTCTAATATTGGGTGGCCACTACTATGATGAATGGTGAAATCAATGTTCCCATTCTCTTAGCCAGTCTTATAATCACTTCATTTTCACATTTGTTTGAAAGATCATTCATCTGTTTAGGATGTATATTGGAATATCAACATCCAACTTCTTGGAATCTCTCTCCTAAGGGAGAAGCATGTTTTCTGGAGCAACTACGAATATGAAGAGATTATAGAACTAACTAAGAGAAACTAGATGATGGGGGAAGAAAAATAAAAAATATGTATACCTCTTCCTACTTCCTTCAATTACATCTCTACCCACTTGCTTTCTCTTCCCTCCATTCTTTCTCCATCGCCTATAAAAAATGAACACAAATTTATCATAACCCACGGCTTTTACAACCATGAACACATGCAAAGAACACAAGATAACATCCAATCACCTTCACAGAGATTCCATAGCCAATGAGTGCACTTGTACCTCCATAGAAGCTTTCCATCCTCACTCACAACTACCATCAACAACACCAAAAACCCATAAAATGAAACCCAACGATATATGACATTTATAACTACACAAACATTCATTTTGTTTTTCAAGGACTTTAAAACAGATGTTACTTGCACCATCACCACTACGTGGAAACCATACAACAATTAATGTTGATGGTGTTTCGCTGGCCTCCATAGCTACCTTCAACAACTACAGAAACCCAGAGAATGACACCGAAAAATATGTTATCGATATCTGTACATACATTCATTTTGTTTTCCAAGGATTTTAAAATAGATGTTACTTGCACGATCACCACTACACGGAAACAATACAACAATCAATGTTGATGAAATTTTGTTGGCCTCCTGTATAGCTGTGCTATTTTGTCAGCCTCCTCTATGGAAGGATATATTTTATGCAAGCGATCAATTATTAACAATGGCCAATGCAAGCTAACATAAATTGTATAAGATCAACTATTTTAGTACGTTGTAACCACAACCTAAAAAATTTGAATTTTTTTGTGAATCCTATGTGAGAAAGATAACAATTTGTACATAAAAACTATAAAATAAAACTCAACACAATAAGGCCTGTTCTCCACCCTACCATATTGGGTCATGGAGCCTCATGGGCTCTCACCAAACCCCCGAGCAAGAATATACATTTCCCACCACTCTAATCAGTGGTGAAATGAATATTTATTATTACAATCAATATAGGGTACATGAGGATATGATTGTCTATTTGACCATTGTCACTGATTTTCCAATCACTATCATTATTCTGAAAGGTTGTTTGTAACACATTAGTTCATCAAACACCACATTATTCCTATAATATGGTCTACAAGAATAACAAAAAATCTAAAGTTTAGTGTGGTGATTATGCAAAATATAATTAACCACATAACATTAACTATTTTATTCCATTATAGCCATCGTGGTGGAAAGTTAAAACTCATAGCTACAGTCCTATGCAAAAAATTTAGTGCAAAGGTTAAACCATATACAACCTAGATGTATATACAAAGTGTGAATTCTAGTCCAATGATCACGCTTTATTGATAGATGATATGTAAATCAAAATATATCAAAGTTGTATATTTTATAATACATAATTTTCTCTCTACTTGCAATGGGATGAATGAAGTGATTATAATTTAGAAATACCTGGTGTGTGTGGAAGAATGTAGTATGCACAAACAAAAAACAAGGCCTAATTTCCACCCTACCATATTGGCTCATGGAGCATCATGTGCTCTCACCAAACCCCCGAGCAAGAAAATAAATTGTCCACCACTATGATCAATGGTGAGAGCAATGTTTTAGCTGCCAATGACTCAATACAAGATCTAATTGCATGGAAAGGCATGTGAAGGACAATTGTTTTGGTTGGTAGACAATTTAAACAAATGAAAAAATATAAAGACTTATAGAATTAATTACGAACGAGATGCAATGGAGTTGCAGCACAACAAACTAAATAAAATCTAGAAATTCCTTGTGCATGGAATGGATTGGAGTCTGGACATAGAAATGGAATCCTGCTATCCACCCTACCATATCAGGTCATGGATAATTATTGGCTATGACTAAACCCCTGAGCAATAACATTAATTTTCCACCACTTTAGTGAATGTTGAAGGCAATGCTTTGGCACCTCAGGAAATCTGTTCAGTGGAGATCAATGTTATATATTTTTTATAATTTGACATGGAGTTGGAAAATGAGAAATTAAAAAAAGGATACTTAGGTTTACACTATATATAGATGGAATATAAGTGAAGGTCGTACAACATGCAAATGTGGAATCATAAAGCCATTTAGCATTTCTGCGGAGCCCTACATCTTGTATATGAATACAATGTAGCTGTAATCTAAAATCGTTTTAGTGGGATAAACCTACACAAAAGCAAACTATGAACTTTGGTACTGTGAACATTTTTTATTTGAAAGAAATATCTAAAACACAAAATTTAAGTGGTTGTATAATTTATAAGAAAAATATATGTAATAGGACAATTACATGTCACATATAAAAAATGATAATGAAGTGAATTTAGAGAGGGTGCAGATTCTATATGCATAGAGGTGAAGAGGAAAGGAGAAGCAATTCACTTACCATAAAGAAGAGAAAATTTTGATGATGATGATAATGAACAGTTTTGTTGGAGAAGATCATCTTGTTTGATTTACAGTGCACTATAATTGTTGGTATGTATCCCACAGTTTCTAGCAAAATACAAAGGCAGGTCTGCACAGTTCAAGTGAGCAATTCAGTTGCTTGCTATTCAGTGCAATGTTTCTGTATGCCTAACCCTCGAGAGAAATTTGATCCTTTATGAAGAGGCACATATATACACATTGTTGATTGCACAAAGCACAAAAAAATTGGGGCTGGAAAACTAATGGGTAAAAAAACCCAGGGTAGTGAGCAACATACCACAAAAAGAAAATTGGATTATGTTAAAAAATTTATTCTGTTGCAAACATAGCCAGAAAATCAAGGCCATACAAAGAAGCATAGAAAGAAATTCATGTTGAGAAGCCCATGCAAACTGCTAGTTTGTTTTCGAAGAGAAGCAAGTGGCAACAAATTATCACAGGGGGTGCATTGCAAAAGCCGATCTAGGAATGCAAAAATATTGGTTTGAATAAAATATATAGTCTCTTCCAATACAACCTTACCAAAAATAGAAAAATATACCCTAAGTCAAAGAACAACAATGAAATCTCCCTTATAGAAAACAAGGCAACCTCTATAACTTGAGCTATTTGATTTACATGCACAAAGGAAACAAGTGTCACTTTGCATAGATTACCATGCAAACATTGTCTCATGTATGTGCTACATATATTTCCAATGGTTGCAATAATACTTTGCATTTAAAAATAACCAAACTAATTGAGCAGTTTGCAGTAGTTTCAATGACGCATTATTCAGTATTGGGTTGTGGATTGAGCTGCATAACATACATAACAAACATTATAGCCAAGAACCATATGACATCCACATCCAACATGGCACTATCATTAGGGACGGCAAAGTAGTAGCAAGAACACTTGGAAAGCATTAGATGGATACCCAGACATGATAGTTACATATACAAACACATCATAGACACATATATCTACACAAAACCCTATCAAGATATTCTATGCACTGAGAACATTGTAAAAAAGATGAAAACAACATTCTCTTTAAAACAACTCACATATAGTTCTAACTGTAAATATTGAATTGTGTATGCATATATGCATAGATATCGAACACATGAACAAATATATACACACATCTATACTAGGAAGTTGTATAACACAAGGAAATCTCAATTGCATGTATGTATATTTATCTATATGCATTCGTAAATGTACACATACATACAACTATGTCCACAAGTAGATATATGAGCAGGTGTAGACAATGATACATCTCCTAAAAAGGACAACTCTATATAATTAAATAGTATAAAATTAAAATATAAATATACACTTAAAACGTAATGAAATTATAAGCAACATGAATAATAGAAAGGAAAAAAACTGATTTGTTTTTACTTAAACATTATAAGTTAAACATCATTGTCTTAATATGTAACCACTCAAACAAACAAAAAAGCAATAGTAGTAGAAAGGAAAGGTTTTTTTGATGCGACAAGTAGTGCGAGGGAACAAAACAAACTAAATGTTCAGCCAACATGAACTATAAGAAATATGAAAAGTCACAATTAGCCATGGTTGTTTTGGTGTTCAAGGCAGTATGACAACTATCTCCAGAGACTGTTGCATGACAAGAGAAATAGCAGACAAATATGATAGTAAGAGCTTGCACTTAGCTTCAAAGTTAAGCTTTGCAACCTTCACTATTGTTGTTTTTAGTCTTTTTTCTAAATTATAAGTTTGAGTTCTGATTAGAACAGTGAAAACAAATGACGTGTATGTGACATCATTGATAACAGACTCAACACTCATTTTAGCAGTAGACTCATATTGCAGTATGTAAAGCTGTTTTGCTAACATTTGTAATAGACTTGTTGCAGCCTCATCAAAATTAGTTTCCCAAAGCTTTCCTGTGTGGTCTTCAATATTTGCTTGCAATAAATATCGAACAGTCAGCTATTGTTCTCTGGCATTTTGGGCAGAACCATGTATTTTGCATAGATTGTTCACACATTTTTTTTGCCTTGCCTACCATTCACCTCTAATGGGCATGCAACATAATAGAATGCATAAAATTTTATAAATTTTACTATTGCCTTGAGAGTAGCTTGCAACGTCTCTAGCAAGCCAAGGCAATGTTCTAACATATATGTAATTGTGACTCTCCCACTTGGGTATGTGCAAGATCATGATGGGCCAAAAAGTGGCAATATGTAAGTGATATGATGGTCCATGTGGCTGACGAATTTTTTCTTACACAAAATTGATGAAATGAAAAGGATTTTTAAAGGAGATTCTCAGCTTTCCACCAATATAAATTATGTTTTACTTTGAATTTAATAAATAATTATTATTCATTTTTTATTTGAATTACGACTAAAGTCTTGATTGATAGGCTGATTGAAAAACATCTATAGCTTTCAAATAGTATCACATTTTTTGAATCTGAAACATGCATCACATTATATGGTTCATATACTATAGGATTAAAAAAATAAAAAATGAATTTCATGAAGTTTTGACCAAGTTAAGGTGGTCAGACATACGAGTTTTTATATTTTTAAAAAGTTGTAATAAAAAAATCATAATTAATTATTTACTTGGAAAAAATTACAAAAAAATGCATCACATCCGACATGAGTTCTCTACTTATATCTAAAATATTATAAAAAATATTATCATTAAATTATTGTGGTTAGGGTGGTCAGGACATACACCTACTTCTTAATTTTTCCCTGAAATTTAAGTACTACTGCATTGAAATTTCAAATTTTCACTAAATAGATTTTTATTTTTTTAAAACAAACCTAGTAGTTTAGAAACTACATTAAATTTGCTACAAATTCTATTCTTACATATTTTTGAAATAATATAGATAACTTATTCAAATTTTTACGTCAAGTTGCCTAACTCTGATTTTTCTAAATTTTTTGCCACTTAAGGGCCTGTTTTTTCCATGATGATCTTGCGCATACCCATTTCCCAAAGCAACCTTTCGAGGGACTGCTTGAGGAGCCTCAACAGTAGGTGGATCAATATATCCTCTTTTGATCAATGTTTATGCTTCTGGTATGTCAGGATTTATATATAGAAGATTCCTTGGAGCTGTGTTTAGAATAGCTCCATTGAAGTACCCAACACGTGCATATTTAACAACAAGGATGATCTAAATGAACCAGGGGTGTACAACCCTCGAACTCATGACCCTTTGCTTCCCAGTTTGAGCCCCACAAATTAACATCAATTGACAAGGATGACTAATCATTAAGTTTAATAGTCCTCTGAATTATTTGGGACTAATCATTTCTTTGTATAGTCGAAACCATTCCCACATGCACTGCGGTGCCAATAACATCAATTAAACTATTATTAGTGCAATTTTCAATTTCATTTAATGGGATGAACATAAACAATTTCTTTGGAACAAAGGCCTCATCATCACAGTATTTTAACATTGAACTTTGATCCAGAATGATTTCCATCTGGCTGTTTAACTTATTAAATTTTATGTCTGCTTGTCTCACCAATCCCTTTGACACATAATAAGTACTTCCTACCTCAACCCTGTCATAATGCGCATCTGCAATGTCATTAAAGTAGGTAATCCATATTTTTGTGTCCTTATTGTCAATGATATCAAAGATGAATACCTGCCCCTCGCACCCTTGCATGCTATAATGATGCATATCCCTCTTTCTTGTTACACAACCTTTTATCATCCATTTGGTTTGGTAAACATTTAACCCTTTAATAGGGCTGATTTTTGCAAGAGCATATTACTGCCTTGGGGATGTATTAATTCCAAAGGTGGAGACTCATTTGGATGGGGAGGGTGACTCGCAGCCAACTTTTTGTTCTTCTTGATCTCTAAACAAATATTTAGGTTTTCCAATTAGCTGGAAATTTGTCATCTTCACATCTAGGGATAGTATGACAATTTCCTTGGAATGAAATGAACATTAAATACTTTAAAAGATAGCCCCCATAAACAAGGAAGCAAGAAACTACAAGTAGAAGCAAGGAAAAACTATATCAAACCTTGATTTCCACAGCTTTCTAGACAAATAGTTTGTCAATCACACAATCGAACCTTTTCAACTCACTTATAAACCAAAGGTCATTGTATTTTGTAGGTAAAGTTCCCATCTGCATGTGGGTTCCATGAAATAGGATGAATTTGTATGAGTTGACTAGGCTTTGATCACCTCCTATTTTTTGGTAAGACATTATTTGGAGGATTGGAGATGGGACAACATCTCCAACATCTATAAATCATAGTGCATCTGTTGTTAAGGTTGGATTCACATTTGTAGCCTACAAGGAAATTAAACTCAACATAGTGGCAACAATGAGATATTTATAACTATGGCTCAACTCTAAAAGCAAACAGTAATATTGACACATTTGGAAACTAAGACATTTTCCCCTCTAACATATAAGTTACTCCAAAATGGCGAATAAATTGAATGGGAAACAAGAAAAATAGTTCAAATATAAATAAGTTAGAACATATATCATAGTAATTGTTAATTCAAATTCAAAGTATATTCTTGGTTTGTTTGGTACACTTGAGAAGCTATTAAGATAATTGGCAGCAACAATAAACTAAACAACAAACTCACTTACATGACTACTACTTGAGGATTGTTCGCCAGCCTTAGAAGAGCTAGAGGCCACCAACATTGTTGTTTCTGCTCTTTTAGAATTGAAAAGCTTCAATGCTGGGAGCTGGCTAGAAGGTCTATGACTTCAAAACACAACATGGGAACTCAATTTTTTTACACAAGAATTAACAATATGACAGGAAAGGATTAATAATAACAAGGGCTTCAACGATTCAAATAATACTTAACATACAATTTGTTTTTGATAAGAGGAGAAACATGTTTTGAATGGACCCGAAACCATCAGGTTTTGAAGGGATCTGAAACCCAAACAAGGGTGGACAAGCTACCTAAAGAGAATACAATAAAGCCCAATAGTGAAACAAAGACAAACCAACATCCGAAATCAGCTTTCAAACACAAAATCAAGATATTACATGGATCTTGAACCCATTGGTTTTGACGGAACCAACAACCCAATACAACCAGGTTTTGGTAGGGACCTTGAACCTAAGAGAAAATCCTACAACAACCAGGCGATAGCATACCAGTCACTCAGGAAGATTATTCTCTCAATACCACTAGCAGAAACAACTACATTATAGGTCTACAGAAACAGAGCCCCAAAAGTAGACAAAATATTGCCCAGCAACATACCCTCTCCACCTCTATAGGAGAGATCATCGCAAGAGATCGAGGCTCCAAGCATGTTCCATAAAAAACAATTGCTCACTCCACGTCTATAGGAGACAAGACCAAGCTCATCCAACCAACCACAATTTTTTTTTCCAAATTCACTGTTTCAATTTTAAAATCCCTCCTTTTTTTCCCTAGAAACACCAAGAGTATGAAGGAAATGAAACAATTAGGAAAAGGCTTCAATGTTGTATATAACAATTAATATGAAGTATAACATTTGAAGTATGCCATGTCAAGATTTAGACAAATAACTATTTTGAGAAAACAATAAACATTGGGAAGAGTACATATGTACATTGCTCACATCTACTTTGACATACATACAAATCTACACACAACAAAATATAATATTGTCTCATTTATGGCTTATGTTCTGTGTAAATGGTTGTAATATATTAAAATAGTTTGTGTTGTTCTCCACAATGCAATCTAATTGTTGTTCGCTAGCTTTGGCTATATTCCACTCTTTGTAATGCATAATCAAATACTTAATATTATACAGTTCTTCTCAAATATATATATACATATATATATATATATATATATACATATATATATATATATATATACATATATATATGTATATATATACATATATATATATATACATATACATATATATATACATACACACATATATATATATATATATATATATATATATATATATATATATATATATATATATATACATATATATATATATATATATATATATATATATATATTATATGTATATACATATATATATATATATATATATATATGTATATGTATACATATATATATATATATATATATATATGTATATGTATACATATATATATATATATATATGTATATGTATACATATATATACATATATGTATATGTATACATATATATATATTGATTCATTTGTGGAGGCTTTGATTCACTTTGCTACTACAAGTTTTTTGTGTTGTGAGGGTGTTCCATATGGGTCACTGTTGCAAGAAATATTTTTGTGGCAATAGCTAGAATGGAATAAAATAGTAAATATTATGGAATTGATATTGTTTTGCACAAGGCATTGTTCACTATTGTTGTCTGGACAAGGCTATAATGTCTCATTTTTGGCCTCCAGTCAGTGTGGCCGGAAAAGGAAGTTGGCAGATTCTATTTTGATTTTTATATTAAAAGCATTTGCTCCATCAATAGAGAAGGCCGGTGAAATGGCATCAACATTAATTGTTGTATGGTTTTTGTGTAGTGACAATAGGTATAAGCAGTAGCTGCCTTTTCAAGCAGTGACAAAGATAAAAAAATTCTTGAACAATGTTTGAAAGGGCATTTGTCTATAGCTATATTGATTTGTTTCTCAGAGGGTCACACTAAGAAAAAATCTATATTGTTTCAATTTTTGATAACACATCAAGTTGGGTGTCATTCTCTAGGTTTAGCTTGTTCTTCAAGATAGCTATCAACAATGGGCTAAGCATGCATTAAATACACATTCCTAGTTGTTATTTCTTTAGCCTCAGAAAATAAATTGTTAGAGTGATGGACTGTATACTAAGTGTCATAAGGAAAACTTAATATGAACTTTTGTATAGATGGTTAGAGGCTATTTTTTGTGTTTGCAGTCAACGATGTTTGCAAAAGTAAATCGAAAGTGTCACCTGTGATAAGTTTTTCCAACCCTTTTTTGTGATAACAAGGCAGTGGTTTGCATGGGTCTGTGAATGTCAATTTTTTTGTTAGCTTCTATCTATGACCTCCATTTTCTAGCTATGGTTGCAATGGAATAAAATTCTTAATATATTCCAGTTTTCTTTTGTGGTCTGTTACTCGCTAGCCTGGGATATTTCTATCCATTGGTTTTCCAAGCACATTTTTTTGTCCTTTGTGCGATGAACAATGCATATATATACTTACATAAATCTATTCACCAACACCCTATCAAAAATTGAAATAGTATAGCCTCTTGAGCTCCACCCTATCAAAAAGAATTCCTTTTGGAAAACAACATTAACTCTATAATATCAGCTGTTTTATTATGCATTTTAAATGAAAGTATATAGCCAAAGCTAGACAACAACAATTAGCATTGGGCTATGGGAAACATTGGTTGGAATTCACATCGACCTTTGCAGTTCTAGCTCTTTGGCAACATGTAGTAGGTGTTGTTTTGTTTCTTTTTATTTTATTTAAAAAGTGTTTGCTATGGCGATAGAGGAGGCCAGTGAAATGGCATCAACATTAATCATTGTATGGTTTTTGTGTAGTGTTGATGGTGCAAGTAACATCTATGTTTAAAGTCCAAGGAGAACAAAGTGAATGCCTACATACAATTTTCAATAACATATTGTGCATATATATATACATATATATACACATATATATTATATACATATACATATATATATGTATATACAAATACATATATATATATACACACACACAACACATATAAATATACACATAAATATATACATATATATACACACTGACATATATATATAGATAGATAGATATATAAGAATTATCACAACCCACACCTTTTGCAACCATCAACGCATGCAAAGAACACGAGATAACCTCCAACCACCTTCACAAAATTTCCACAATTGTGGTGGGTTGTGATAGTTCTATGTTCATTTTTAGTAGGGAATGGAGAAAGGATGGAGGGAAGAGAAACCAAGTGGGAAGAGGTGTAATTGAAGGAAGTCGGAAGAGGTGCATATTGGAAAAACCATTCTTGGAGTATTTCTAAAATAGTTTATGTTATTTTCGAAAGGGGATTGTTGATTGTTGCTTTGTAGCTTACTGTAAATTGCTTGGTTTATGGGTTCTATGTAGCCGCCATTGGTGGAAGGAAATACTCTTCCTTTATTGCATTTGATGTGTTTAGTAACCTCCACCCACCGTCACAAAATTTGCACAAAGCTTAATCCAGGTTGCACCCTCACAGAAGCTTACCCTCATTTCTCACGACTCCCATATAAGGTATAGTAATAGAACGAGACCAAACAATGCCTTGTTGAAAATCTCCAAGACATTCATTTTGGTCCCTAGGGTGTTAAACGGAAACTATTATTATGACCATCACCAATAAACGCATAGCATATAGATATACATATACATACATGTATATATGGGTGATCCCACAATAGTGGTTTACAATTTTTGGCCAAACTGGAAACTGAAATAATTTTTTCTAACTAAATCTTCACTTTCAGGCACCTATAGCGGCTAAATCGTGAGGAATTTGAAGATGATGCAAACTATAATTTTGTGAATATTTTTTTGCAGATTCTAAGTATATTTTTTTCAAAAATTTTGGAATCAAATTGTAGCTCTTTTTCCATCTCCCTCAAAAACTAGTTTTTTTTGGAAAACAACATTTTTAAGGAGTGACACTCACTGTATAATGCATAATTTTTTTTCCCTGAAGGATAAAATTCTAATTCTTTCAAATTTAGATTTGTAACTTTGATATCTAGTGCTTCCACTTGGTTAGATAGTGTTTTATTGAATATTTTTTCCTTAATCATGTTTCAAAGTCAAACCAATTACAATTCCGACATAGGCAGACCGTATAACATGTAACTTTTTTTGTATGTATCAAAATTCAATTTTTATTTTTTTTGGATTAGGGACTTCAATATCTAGTGCACTCATATTTTTTAAAATTTTATTTTGATAATCTTCTACTTTTCCACATGTGCAGAACAAAGAGGCTGATTTTCAGTGAAAAACCTACATTCATAAGAAATAAAAAAAATATAATATAATAAAATTAAATTTATTTAAAATTATACTTTTTGGGAATTTGATAAGGACTACATACTTACAAAAAATGAATTTTAAATGAATTCAATTGATCCCCCAAAAGGTAAATCAAAAGTGGTTTTTTATCAGTATTTTGATAGGTGTAAGGAGACTCCGTTATAGGTATGGTTTAAAACTAGTGGGGTTCTATCCAAGGGGGTTTGATCTAAGGTAGTTTGATCAAACCCTCTTCAATTGGAATGCTTTAAATGAAAATTTTTAAGGCTTAAATCATTATAAATTCTAAAAATATATGATTTCAACAAAAATGAGAATTTCCCAAAAATTGTAAACCAACTTTGTGGGATCACCCATATGTAGATATATATGGGTATGTGCAAGATCATGATGGGCCAAAAAGTGGCGATATGATGGGTATGTGTAGGGTATGTGGCTAATAACTTTCTTTTTACCCAAAATTGATGAACAAAAAGGGTTTTTAGAGGAGATTCTCAGCTTTCCACCAATATAAATTATGCTTTAATTTGAATTTAATAAATAATTATTATTCATTTTCTATTTGAATTACAACTAAAGTCCTCATTGATAGGTTGATTGAAAACCATCTATAGCTTTCAAACAGTATCACATTTTTTGAATTTGAAACATACATCACATTCTATGCTTCACATACTATAGGATTAAAAAAAATGAATTTCGTGAAGTTTTGACCAAGTTAAGGTGGTTAGACATACGAGTTTTTATATTTTCTAAAAGTCGTAATAAAAAATTCATAATTAATTATTTACATGGAAAAAAATTACAAAAAAATATGCATCACATCAGGACACGAGTCCTTTCCTTATATCTAAAATATTAATTTTTTTTTTTATCATTTTATTGTGGTCTAGGGTGGTTAGACAGATACCTACTCCTTATTTTTTCCCTGAAATTTAAGTACTACTGCATTGAAATTTCAAATTTTCACCAAATAGATTTAAAAAAAAAAAAGCCTAATAGTTTAGAAACTAAATTCAATTTGCTACAGATTCTATTTTTACATATTTTTGAAATAATAGAGATAACTTATTCAATTTTTTACGTCAAGTTGCCTAACTCAATTTTTTCTAAATTTTTTGCCACTTAAGGGCCTAGTTTTTTCCATGATGATCCTGCACATACCCATATAGTAGTTGTAACAATGAAGGGCAAGCTTGTATGAAGGTGCAAGTGTGTGTAGTGGTAATGGTTGGCGTACACACACACACACATATATATTGAGACGAACCAACAAAGATCCAATGAGGAATGAAAGTAGAAGTGTACTTATTTCTCAACAAACTATATGTGTGTATATATTTAGATTTCTCTATCTCTCTTTCTCTATATATGTATAAATATACATATATGTGTATATGTATATATGTAAAGCCTGAATAGTGTTAGCAATGTAATTCCCTTGTAGACATGGCTACAAAGTTGAAGGAGTAAACAAAATCCCATACCCAAAAAATTGGAGTGTGAAGGCCATGTAAAGACATACTATTTTTTCCTCAACAAAACCTGATTGAAAATTGAAACAATTTGGGTTCGCCAACAACATATTTTTTGTTTTTTGTGTTTCCTGTATTGAATTTGTGTGTTTATGCATGTTTTTTCATCTAGCTAGCTCTTCAAACCAATATTGTTTCATTGTGTCGATTGTTGTTCAAAAGACTATATAGTTTCATGGGTTTTGGTAGGTGGGCGAGTGTTGGCTATATTGTTTCATTTATGGCTTCCATTTTCTATGAATGGTTCCAAAATGGCGAATCTGGTTTTTTTTGGTGAATCTTGATATCAAGATTTATTCTATTCTGTGGGTTTGGTATGCGTGTGACTATTAGCAATATTGTTTTGTTTGTGGTTTCATTTATATGCACATTAGTGCCTACATTAAGTATAATATATAGTAGGACCAATCTTTCATCTCAAACTTTATATACAATTGGATAAACAACAACTATGATCACAAGTAGTGCAAGCACATGCAAACCATACAACAACTAATCTCGAAACTAGCTAGCATTGAAGATACCAAACATCCACACAAAATTTTCCCTTAGTTGACTAGATGAGGAGGCTATGAATTCAAATCTTTTGTTTCCTATAATAGTTCCTTGCTTTGGGCTACACAATATATTATAGCGAACAAAAGGTTTGAATTCCTAGCCTTCTCATTCAAGAAAATGAGGGAAAATTCAGTCTGGATGTTTGTTCTCTTTATAATTATGATCAAGTGAGTTGCATATCGAGGAAAAAATATGGTATACACATCTATTTAGATCTAGCAGTCTCTACATAAATAAATATTTGTAAACATCTGTACATATAGATATTTATATATCTACCTATATGTGTGTCCTCTTGATTGACCCTTAAGGTGTTTATTCAAAGATTTGATGGGAAAAAATTTCCCTCTCAACACCTTGTTATCCTAATCAAGCACCATATGAAGCATCACTGCAACTTATTTTAATAAGAATTATATATTTTAAAGAAGATATTATTTGAAAAGGGAGACAAAGCATTCAAATTTATTGTTTTTGACAAGATAGTTATTTAGTTTGAAATAAAATTTTTATTTCTTTCATTTTTGAAAAGGAATTCCTATAACAATAGGATTTGTATTGAACATACCAAAGAACATTAGCTACCACATACATGTGTTCAACACCTTTTTAAACCTATTGAAGGGACAATCCAAATACTTTTTCCAGAATTGTAGAATTGAAAACGAAAAAACGTAGCCAACACTAGACAAGGGAGAATGACAATATCCTATGGAAAACAACATAAGCTATATTAGTCACCTTCTCTATCAACACAGAAGGGAACACATGCCATATCTCCAAGGAAACCAACAACCGCGTTTGACACCCTTCCCACAACCACCACAAGGATTAAAATAGGGGGGTTGGTGGGAATTCCAGCCTATATTTTTTTAAAGGGAAGGAAATTTTCCACCTTTGCCTCGCTTGGCGGGAAGCTCAAAAAACTAGAAGGCTTGCAAGGATTCCAACCAAAGTACACACAATAAAACCAACGTCTAACAATATAAAGAACAACATTCAACATAGATTGTATAACAATGACTATTTCATTACATTGCAATCATAATGACTAAACAAAAACCATAAATCAAAAAATATTGGTTTCAAAGTTAAAAATCCATGCAACCAAAAAAAAATCTTGTAGCACCTCTTCCCACTTGCTTCAAAAAAACCTCTTCTTGCCAACTTCCCTACACAAAAATGGGAAAAATATTATCATAGGCAACACTTTTCTTTTGCATTTCCAACTTGAACCTCACATAAGCTTACCCTCATTGCTCATGGCTCCAATATCAAGTATAGTAACAGAATGACACCAAACGATGCCTTATTGAAACTTATCCAGACACTCATTTTGTTTCCTAAGGTGTTTAACAACAGTTGTTATTACGACCATCCCTAGTATACGCAAAGCATACAACAATTAATGTTGATGTGAACCAGCGTTTTATTTTTGTAGCCTTCTCTATTCACATGGCCTAAAAAATGCCACCCTATTCCCAAAGCAACCAAAAAATGCCTCCGCCACCTTTTCATGACCATTAGAAGGAAAAAAATCTAGGAGGATGACGAAAATTATGGCCAAAGCTATAACCCATCTCCCACCCTTTCCTAGACTGCAAGAAGTCTGAAACATGGGGAGGCTGACCAAAATTCCAAGCAAAGTTGACACAAATAGCCATATACATATATACATATGCATATATACATATACATATATATATACATATATATGCACATACATATATTGATAAATATGTGTACTATACATACTATACATATATATATACATATAGATATACATATAGATATATATACATACTATACATATACACATATATACATATATGTATGTACATATATATACATATACATATATATACATATATATACATACACACACACACACAGACATATATATATATATACATATATATGCTACAAAATACCAAATGTTATGAACATTATATATACATGTAAATATACATGCATATATATACATATATACATACAAATCTACATATACATATATATGTAAACACATAAGTTGTATATGGACCACCCTTTCACACAAAAGGTTTTGCACAGGGCTATAATTATGATTTTCAGCATTCTATGGCAATGGAATAAAATAGTTAATGTTATGCAATTCATTCCATTGATATCCACCTTAGGCTATATTGTCTCATTTGTGGCTTCCATTTACTATCTATGGTTTCAATGCAACAAAATAGTCAATGTTTTTGACGTTATATATACATATACATATACATATACATATATATACACATCTCTATACATAGATGTATAGATATATATATGCATATATATAGATACATATACATATATATATATATACATATATATATACATACATACATATATATGCATATATACACATACATATACATATACATATATATATATACACATATATACATATATATATATACATATACATATATGTATACATACATACATACACACACACACATACACACACACACACACACAAATACATATAAATATATATCAAAGCACAAAAAAACTGCACAACAACAAACTAAGCCAAAAAAAACAACCTGAGCTAGCCATCAACAATCGACAATTGTGCGTTTTGGCATGTGGGTGATTGTTGGCTATATTGTTCCATTTATGGCTTTGGTTATGTGTAAGTGGTTGAAAAATAGTTAATCTGGTGTGTTTTTGGTGAATCTTCAAATCAAAATTTCTTGTGTTTAGTGGGTTTTGGCATCTACGTGACTGTTGGAAATATTGTTTCATTTATGGCATCTAATTTTTGTGAATGGTTGCAAAATAGTCAATCTGTTGTGAACATTTTTGGTGAATATTCACATCTAGGTTACCATTGAAACCAATATTGATTCATTTAGGGTTCGCGTTTTCCTGGTGAATATTTTGAGTCCATCTGTTACTAGGAGCTTTCTGTGTTTTGTGGGTTTGCCATGTGAGCCACTATTGGAAGTCGTGCTTTTGTGTGTGATAGTTGCAACCCAATGAAATAGTTAATGTTATACAGGTTGCATTGTTTTAGGGTATATTGTTGCCTTTTTTATAGGGTTCTCTTGAAAAGAGAGTATATACTTTCTTCACAACAATATTGTTTAATTTATGGTTTGGCTTTTGCATGAATGTTTTTGTATGCGTTTCTAACTGTGTTTTTTACTATTTTGCACCTTTGGCTATCTAGGTGACTATTGATAACAATATTGTTTTGTTTACGCCTTTTCTTTTGTGGCGATGGTTGCAATGCAATAAAATAGTTAATGTTATGTAGTTCATGTTGCTTTGCATAAGGAATTGTTCACTTTTTCCATCTATCTTACACTATTTTGTTTCATTTATAGCTTCCATTTACCACACCAGCCCTTGTCTTGTTGTTCCTCATTCCAATCAGGCTATGTATACATACATATGTTTGTGAAAAAAATGTCTATGTAGTTATCAAAAACGTATTGTTGGATATCATTCTCATGGTTTATGTTGTTGTTGAAGGTAGTTGTGAGTGACGATGGCAAGCTTATGTGAAGGTGCAAGTGTGTTCATTGGTTGTGGAATCTATCTGAAGGTGGTTGGATGTTATCTTGTGTTTTTAATGCAATAAAATAGTTAATGTTATGTAGTTCATGTTGCTTTGCATAAGGAATTGTTCACTGTCATCGTCTACCTTATGCTATATTGTTTGATTTATGGCTTCCATTTACCACAACAACCCTTGTCTTGTTCTTCCTCATTCCAATCAGCCTATGTATACATACATATGTCTGTGGAACAAATGTCTATGTAGTTATCGAAAATGTATTGTTCGGTGTCATTCTTTAGGTCTATGTTGTTGTTGAAGGTAGCTATGAGTGAGGATGGAAAGCTTCTATGAAGGTGCAAGTGCATTCATCGACTATGGAATCTATGTGAAGGTGGTTGGATCTTATCTTTTTTTTTTTGCATGTGTTGATGGTTGCAAAAGGTGCAGACATGTATCTATCTGAAGTCAGATGCAAACAATATTCATTTCTGCTACTTAATATGCTTGTTCTTTTCATAAGTTAATGGAAATTTCTATTTGATCTATGGTTCCTATCCAGTGGCGATTGTGCATAACAACAACAGTTTTATTTTTTTCCAAACATATCCACAAAACGGCCGCCATAAACAGAAACCCACAAAGATTTATAGAAACAAACCTAAGTTAAAATATACTAATTTCTCAACACAACCCTATCAAAAAATTAAAACAATATAGCCTTCTCAACAACACATTCTTGCAAACTAACAATGACAAACCATATACATAAACATAATCAGCAACAAGAAATTGAAATATATATAAATATATGTATATATGTACGCATATACACATATATATATACACATATATATTAATATTACAATACATCCAATATAGCCTAAGGCAAAGAAAAATAATTAATAATACCTAATGTAACCAAACATAGAATCAACAACATTAATTATTTTATTCTATTCCAACCATAACCAGAAAACCAAAGACATAAATCAAATAACATTGGTTTCAATAGTGACCCAGATGGAGAAAGCCACAATATAGCTTGAGCCATACAATAACAATCAACAAAAAATACACAACCTCAACAATTTTATCCTGTTGCAAACATGCCCACAAAGCGCAAAAATTAAAGAGAAACCCATCGAAAGTTGACCCATATAACGCGTCCATAAATGAAACATAATTTGTTTTAACAAATATTTTTCTCTTCTATAAGCAACACCTTATTGAAAATTGAAACAATATAGCCTTTTGAACATAACCTGATAAAAAATGAGACAATATAGGTTGAGCTAGATAGTAACAATCAACAAAAACTGCATAAGGTCAAGAATTTTTCCCCGTTACCAACATATCCACTAAATGCAAGCCATAAAGAGAGACCCATGAAAAATGAAAATTATATATATATATATATATATATATATATATATATATATATATATATATATATATATGTATATATGTATAGATATATACGTATATATATACACATATATATTGATGTAAAGATATACCCAATATAACCTAAGGTAGAGAACAATAATCAATAATACCTAATGTAACCAAACATAGAATCAGCAACATTACTTATTTTATTTTGTTCCAACCATAACTAGAAAACAAAATCCATAAATCAAACAACATTGGTTTCAACAGTGAACCACATGCAGAAAGCCACAATATAGCCCGAGGTATACAATAACAATGGACAAACACTCCATAACCTCAACAATTTTATTTCGTTGCACACATACCCACAAAATGCAAACATTAAACAAAAACCCTTTGAAAATTGACAGTAACAAACCCATAGGAAAAGCACTCCTTTCTCAACACAACCTCCTCAAAAATTAAAACAATACACCCTTTTCAATAGCACCTTCTACAAAATGAAACAATATAGCTTAAGCAATAAAACTATAATTGACATTATGTAATGGAAGATAACACAAAGCATATATGATTGACTATTTTATTCCATTGCAACCATAACCACAAACTATAAGCCATAAATTAGAAAAAATCATAGTACCAAACCCATCCAAAACCATACATAGAAAACACAAACCATAAATCAGACAAGATATTTGAAACAATCAACAATACCTTATGGCAAATCAAGATAGTTACAATCGACAAAAACTACAGATCAAGGATTTTTCCCCATTGCCAACAAATCCACTAAATGCAATCCATAAAGAGAGGCCCACGGAAAATTTATATATATATATATATATATATATGTACACATATATACATATATATACACATATATATATTCATATTAAAATATACCCAATATAGCCTAAGGCAGAGAACAATAATCAATAATACCTAATGTAACCAAACATAGAATCAACAACATTAATTATTTTATTTTGTTCCAACCATAACTAAAAAATGAAAGCCATAAATCAAACAACATTGGTTTCAAAAGCCACCCAGATGCATAAAACAACAATATAGCCTTGGCTATACAATAAGAATTGACCAAAACTCCATAACCTTAACAATTTTAATCTTACCTATATATATTGATATTAAAATATACGCAATATAGCCTAAGGCAGAAAACAATAATCAATAATACCTAATGTAACCAAACATAGAATCAACAACATTAATTATTTTATTTTTTTCCAACCATAACCAGAAAATGAAAGCCATAAATCAACCAACATTACTTTCAACAGCCACCCACATGCAAAAAGCCACAATATAGCCCGAGCTATACAATAAAAATCGACCAAAACTCCATAACCTTAACAATTTTAATCTTACATATATATATTGATATTAAAATATACCCAATATAGCCTAAGGAAAAGAACAATAATTAATAATACCTAATGTAACCAAACATAGAATCAAGAACATTAATTATTTAATTTTGTTTCAACCATAACTAGAAAACAAAAGCCATAAATCAAACAACATTACTTTCAATAGCCACCATCTGCAAAATTCCACAATATAGCCCAAGCTATACAATAATAATCGACAAAAACTCCATAACCTCTACAATTTTTTTTCGTTGCAAACATACACACAAAACACAAACAATAAACACAACCCCTATGAAAATTGACAGTAACAAACCCATACAAAAACAATCCTTTCTCAACACAACCTCCTCAGAAATTGAAACAATATAGCCTTTTCAATAGCAGCTTCTCCAAAATGAAATAATATAGCTTAAGCAACACAACTATAATCGACATGCCTAATGGAAGCTAACACAAAGCGAATAGGATTGAATATTTTATTCCATTGCAACCATAACCACAAAATGGAATCCATAAACCAAACAATATTGGTTTAAAGACCAACCCATACGAAGAAACCCACAAAACACAAAAAATGACAGATAGGAACCCATGCAAAACCATAAACACAAAATCCAATCCTTAAACCAAACAATACTTATTTTCACAAACAATATAGTCTTTTCTCAACAACTCCTTATCAAAATTAGAAGAAATTAGTAGTACCTTATAGAAAATCTAATGAAACTATATGGCAAATGGTTTTTTGCATATGCACCTCTTGCCAATTGTTTCAAACAAACCTCTTTCCGCCAGCTTTCTCTAGGATACCTTGTTTCTCCAAGCCTACAAACATACGCAGATAATGTAAACCATAAACAAAAACCCACAAAAAATCATAGTAACAAATCCATGCAAAACCATGCACACAAAACACGAACCATAAATTAGACAAGGTATTTGAAACAATCAACAATACCTTATGGAAAATCAAGCAATATAACTGCCAAACACAAATCAAACAATATCGCCAAGGGTTTCTTCCACATGCACCTCTTCCCACTTTCTTCAAACACACATTTTCTCACCAACTTTCTTGCGCAAAAATAGCCAAAATATTATCATAGGCGACACTTTTCTTTTGCATTTCCAACCATCTGCTCTTGCAAAAAACACAAAATAACCTCCACCCACCTTCATAGAAGCTGCAAAAATCTTAATCTAGCTTACACCCTCACAGAATCTTACCCTCATCGCTCACAACTTTCATATTAGGTATAGCAACATAATGACAACAAACAATGCCTTATTGAAAATTTTCCAAACATTTGTTTTGTTCCCGGAGGCGTTAAATGGCAGTTGTTATTACGACGATCCCTAGTACATGCAAAGCATACAACAATTAATGTTGATGTGAACCAGCGTTTAATTTCTACAACCTTCTATATCCACACGGCCCAACAAACACCATCCCATTCCCAAAGCAACCAACAACCGTCTCCGCCACCTTTTTCACAACCATTGGAAGGCCAAAAATCTAGGAGGCTGACGAAAATTTCAACCGAAGTTATAACCCACCTGCCACCTTTTTCCCGATCATTGGAAGCCTAAAAAATGACGAGGCTGATGTAAATTTCAAGCAAAGTTGACACAAATAGCCTATCAGCTAAATATCAAATTAATGGAAAAGTGTCAAATTAGAATTATGATTAATAGAAAATTCAATTTATTTCTCTATCTTGGTTGTAAGAGAGAAAAATTGATTTCATTTGTATTTCATACATTTATATTTATATTTATTAAACATATTATGTTTATTAATTAAGTTGAGAGGCTTCTTACACTCACATCAATGAGTATGTGTACATTTTTATTCTCCCCATTTAAATTGGCGTCTATTAACCCATCACAAAGTAAAGAATTTATCAATAGATTAATGCTTTTAAATCAGATATTAAAGCAAAAAAATATTTTAGACAAGATAATCTTGAATGTTTTTTTAATATCAATTTAGAAATTTTATTTAATTGTAATATTATACTTAAGATTTTTATTTTTTTTATATGTAAGCTTTAAATGCATGCATTATCATCATCTTTTTATAGTTTTACTATATATGAAATTTTTAAGGAAATATAATATAATATTCTAATTTATAATAGTAATATATATCAAATTTTATAATATTTGTTATGGAAATACATATTAATTTACAATATTT
>VDFB02111079.1:0-27963 GCA_007258455.2 Sequoia sempervirens
AAATTATATAAGTTGTATATAAGTGTATATAATTCTTGAACTTAAAAATTCCATGAAACAAATATAAGTTGTATATAATATTAATTTAGGAAAAATGATTTTTAAAAAAATCACTATGTTTCAAATAAGGATTGAAAGCATATAATATGGGTTTACATGCAACTAAAAAAAGTGAGAGATGATGCTATCAAACATTCTTGAACTTAAAAATTTTCCATGGAACAAATATGTACATATAATTGTAATTTACACAAAATGGTTTACAACTATGTACAAGTTACTATAAGTTCTCATTTGAACATGTATAGGGTTACAAGTCAACTTGAAAACTGTGGATATAATCTAAGTCAAAGATTATGGTTCAGCCCGCTCTTCAATAACATGTAGAATTTTTTGATGATCATCACTATCTAGTCTCCATTTTCTTCGGCCATGTGCATGTGGAACTGCATGAAGATGTAGAGTGGCAGCAACTATTAAGTGACTATATTGATATACCTTGTTATCAGGTTGATAGTCAACAAAATGAATCCCATGTTGAACAAATTTGACTTGTTTTAGATATGTCCCTTGTACTACAATAGAACTTGCATGGTAAACATGAACCTAAGGTAAGACATATGAACGTGTGTGCAATATTTTCGTGCACAAGGTTTGTACAATATATATTTAATGTTTATAATGTAATGTGCACATGTGAGTACAATGTACATAAAGTTTTAAATTCAAACTCACTTAATGGAAATAACATTCCATCACTTGTTTCAAAGTTATGTTAGCTTATTTCTTCCCTCAGGCAACGCAATAAATAATAGCTAACACCTTCGATGTTTTCAGTTCGCTATGACTGCAAAAACATCTCCTATATAATACACCAAATTTTACACAAAAATCTAAAAAATTAGAAATGTCTCTAAAGATCATTAACTAGATATATATAATAATTAAATTATTGAAAACTTACACGTGTACCTTTTCTAACCAATCCTGAAATATGGTCATAATCAATTGAAATCAAAGTAATGTCTTCAAATCTTTCTTCCTCGTCTTCATCATATGTTTCTGAAACAAGTAGTGGCACTGTATCCCATTTAGCAACATATCCAAGTTCTTGATTGTTGCATGCATAATCAGAGTTTCCCTCAATGCACTCAGTGCAAAAACAATAGTAATCCCTTGTGTCTAATATCCATCCATGGTGACTATCTGAACTCCTAACACAATGCAAAGATCTTGTTTTTTCTACCCTCTTGCATCCATGCATCAATCTTCTATCCACACATAGATACATATGTACAACAAAAAACTTATGTGAACAAATATGTATATATATTTTAAATTTAAATAAATTCAAATTTTTGATTTAATGTAATTTATACATACCCGATATCTCCCAAAACACTTTATGTGGAATGTGTCAGTTTGTTCTTGAAGATGTGCCGACCACATTTGATGCAAAGTGTTTCTTGCACCATTCAACAACATCATGTGCATTGTCTAGATGATCTTCTGGATAACTCATTTGATGCTTTCTTAAAGCTCGTTTGATGCAACCTCCTACTCCATCATGCTCACCCTTTCCATGCCCACTCTCAAAAAAACTCCAAACATGTGGTATTTTGTAGATTTTATGATATCTACAAAGTGCATAGAATGGTCATGAAGATTTGAATTGTGCTGCACATCCATCTGACCATACAAAATGATTTTCAAATTTGACACCCCTACTTCTCAAATTCTCAAAAAATATTGTAAAACAATGTTGGACAAAAAGTGTGTCATGCTCTTTATCATCACTAATATAAAAGTGATATTCTTTCTTAATGGCTCATTCTTCATCCGTACTCTCAACACCATCCAATTTTGATTGTGCATGTCGATAACACACATGAACCATAATAGTGATCTGATTTGAAAAGTAATACTCTGATTGAATCTCCTTTTGATGTACAAAGGAGTAATTTTCTACAAATTCAACTACTGATAGAACTATTCCATGTGGGAAAGTATCCCTCAATGTTTGGAATTGTTGTGCTTTGCCACTCTTAGCAAAATGAATGATGTATGTATGGTCATATCAATTTTGAAAAAATCTTCCATAAATTTTCCAATGGAATCTCCTTTCTACATAGTTCAACCTTGTGGATTCTTTTCCAAAATTTGTTTGCAACTCTTATACAATTTGTACCCTCGTGTTTAAAATATGAATAACTAATAAAACCACACTTGATCAATGAAACATTACATCAAAGAGAATCCAAATAATTTGATCTATGAGAAATTGAAACAAATAAACTCTCTAAAAATAGTACTTACCTCTTGCAATTTATTGTCTTTGTTAGGTCAGTATCCTCAATTCTTGAAGGAAATTTAGCCAAATTTCCACATGTCTCACAAATTTCTTTTATGCAGTTTATTTGAGATCCATTTTCATGATCACATAATATAGACTTTATGAACAAACTTGCCTGTTTAGGAGGTGCATTTTGAAACCCACATATTTCTTCTCTCATCTTTCAAAACACCTGATAGTAGAGATCAAATTCAATATGATAACGACAACTACAAGTTTCAAAAAACTTGTTTATCTTCACATAATATGGCTTTAACCTTTGAAACATTGTTTGCCCAATCTTTATATGAGGATATGCATTACAAAAGTTCATATACATCTCAAATTGTGTTATGTCTAACCAATGTTTGATATGATTTTCATAAATACTAGGTCCAATCCTATATCTCATAACATCTCTAGTATTTGATGATGGACGAGTCTGATCATGCCAAAAACTTGAGACCAAGTTCCTAACAACATCTTCAATCCTGTCAGAATGGGGAGCTCTACACATAATTGCCCACCTCTTCTAAACTCTCATCCAAAAACTTTCTCTTTTTATCATATTTTATCAATGTGGTTCTACTCTAACCAATTTCAGTTGAAAGTGCTGACATTTTTCTTTTCTTGCTATATCTTGATGTACAATAGATGTCAACATCACCCTTCTTGTAGTGGCCTTTTCCACTGTTCGAGATCCTTTCCCAATGGGATCTAAACACTTTTTAACATTTTGAACAATATCCTTTTGTAATCCCATGTGTTTCTTCTTATTTGATGTTGAATGGACACCCAACAATTGTAATGACTCTTGAGCTCATCACAAAGCAAGTAAACTGATAACAATTGGGTTTTTTCAAGTGTATCAAGATGATCAAGGATGACATCATTCCATTTTACAAATTTAGTCACACCCTTTCTCTTTATTATAAGGCTGGTTGGAAGAATATTTGAGTTTCTCCATATCCATTTTGCAATGATCTAAATTTCTATGAGAAATTTGTTCCCCACCTTCTCAGCCTAGTTTTATATGTCATCCATACCAAGGAGGAAGTGATCCCGACTCTCTCCAACATGCATCATTGAACTTGTGCCTCCTCCCTATCTTCAAGGACCATGCATTTCCTGAGTGTGATTCATTTTGATCCAATGTCTACATTTGGCTCGACTTGAGCATGAAAAATTCCTGCTTGTTGAGCCCTTCCTACACATGTGTCACAAAATATTTTGCAAACAAAAATGAGAGATGATGTTAAATATATAAGTGAAGTTTGTGTATGCAAGCAAACAAATTGATAAAACATGATGAGCTATAAGTGAGAGAAGTTTTTGCTGTTTTTATATGCTCATCCATACCAGTAGAAGGAAGTGATCTTGACCCCTCTCCAACAAGCATTTTTTGAACTTGGGTCTCCTCCCTAACTTCAAGGTCCATGTGTTCTTCAACGGATTCGTTTGGTCCAATATCTAAATTTGGCTCGACTCCTGCTTGAGGAATCCCTAGAGCATAAAACATAAAAATAATTTGAGAACATTGAAGTGATGAAAATAAAAGATGAAAACACAAAACACAAATAATATTGGAAACAAAAAAGAATTGGCTTAAGGAATCGAGTCAAGGATCATATAAACATTGCAACTGCATGACCAAGATGACTTGAGGATATTTAAAAAAGTATTTACAGTCATTCATGCAATGATGGTTAGAAACCTTAAAGTAAAAGTCCTAAACACACACTGAGAGTGAGAGAGAAGAAACAAGCATGTACCTTGTTTCTTTCATGATAATTTTCCAAGTTTCCTTTGATCAATGCCTCTTTGTTCTTCTTCTTTGACACTATCTGAGATGCATTTTTCTTTTCTTTGTTGTCCCATTTTCTTCTTTCAACTTAAAGTGATGACTCCCCTAAACAAGTCCTCTACCAACTTAGTTAAATTATCCTCCAAATTTTGCCTTGATTGATAAAAATGAAAAGTTGTCGAGCTCCAATATTTGCCTCCTTGATAAATGTGCAAAAACTTCTTCTCCAAAATCTGCACTCCAAGTGAATCAAAATTATTCAAGTGTACATGGAATAACTAGATCCTAGTTTAAATGAATCAAGTAGTAAACAAACAATTTATTTCATTGTGGAGTTTGTTGTTATTTAATTCATAGGTATGCACAACATATCTAGCAATTTTAGAATTTTGTTAAAGTAAATAAAAATGTATAAATATTAGAGGTATAATTTGAATTTGAATTTCTTAATTATATTTGAATTGAATTTCAAGTTACTTGTAAAAACCGTATAATAGCTCAATATAATTTGAATTGACTTTTCTTAAAATTATATTTGAATTGAATTTCAAGTTACTTGTCAAAAAGATTATATCTTGTTCTAAACTCAATGGTTCATGTTGCTTAAGTCATTTTTTTAAAATATTTATTGTGATCAACATTTATGAACTTAATTATAAAATGGCATTGATTTCCCTAAAATTCTACTAGAGATCAAATGTATATTGAATATAAGGAAATGTAAGTTGTAAGATCATAAAATAAGAAAAAACATGTATGTATATTGAATATTTAAAGAGAATGCATACATATATTACGTGTAAACATGTTTAAACCATAAGCAAACACATGTACATATATGTAAATGGATTCAATACATATAAACATAACACATATTATAAGAAAAGAGGCAAATGTATGTACATATCATATAAGAAAATATATGTACATACTATAAAAGCAAAATGTAAATTAAAGATCATCAAATGTCAATACTAAAGATCAAAAAATAAGCAAATGTATGTATATCATATAAGCAAGTGTAAGTTAGAGATCATCAAATATCAAATACTATTAAAGATCATCATATAATCAAATACACATGTGGTAAAGATCATGCAATCTAGAATGAATGGCCTAATATGAATGTCTACCCCAGACTAATGGCCATCCTAATGAGAACGGTCCCCGGCCTCGATGGATGTACGAGCTCCAAGAAATAAAATTGTGTACAAGATGTGTCAAATACATATAATTTATATTAAATAAATTTTATGAAATTTATTTTAAATGAACTTGTATTTTTAAATATCAATCTAGATCTATGCATACATAAATATATTGCATGTACATATACACGTGTGATTATATAAAAATGTAAAACTCACATGTCCACTGATAGCAGATTCATCCACAAAATCACATCGATCATCCACACGATCTGGACCAAGGCTAGGAGTGATATGAGGTATGTCCACCCGTAACAATATATACACATATATATCAACTTACATGAATATCTAGTTAAAAATAAATTTAAAAAAAATAAATAAAAAGAATTGAAACATGCGCATGCACACATACATGCACATCATCTGATATCAGATGACCTAAGTCCTCTGAAATAGCCACCTCCACCATATCCACCAAATGATCAAGTGACAAATCAACATTTGCATCCATCCGATCTATCCCATGTTGTGCCATAAATGATGAATGTAGAGGACTATGAAGGTGAGATGGCATTGGTGATGATGAACCAGAACCAATCAAGATATCAGTAAAACCCATAGTCTGTGCAGCTACCATATGAACTGTAGGTGGATCTTGATGTGCACTAGTGCTCAGCTGAGAGTGATGGGATCCTGGAACTGAACGACCTTTATGTCTCAAATGATCTCTAACATGCTCTATACCTCTATTGTCATGCTCTTGGTTCACTGCATGCACCAGGGAAAGTGACTGGTAAAATTAGAAAGTAAAAGTGAGTTGAAAATGAAAGAATTTTTGGTTTTTGTCATATTTAAGGGGTTCAGTCGAACATGGGTTTGACCGAACCTATTTAAATATAATTTTTTATTTTGGTTTTCTTGGTTCGATCGAACCATGGGTTCGGCCAAACCCATTGAATATGGTGAAAAGAAAAAATGTGAAATTTCCTTCCTCTTATAAATTGTAAACCACTATTCTAAAGCCACCCCTAGATAGGCTAAAATATAAATAGTGTGATAAAGTTATTATTTACACCAATAGGGACATCCTATGGCTAACATCCAAGAAGTTCAACAACAAAAGACAAGACCTAACACTCCTAGTCAAGAGTTAAATAATATATGAACATAAGGAAAAAAATTTCGAAACAAGTTTAAAGGAAACCTACAACTAAAGTAATGATTCTCACTATGAAACCCATGATATGAAGGTATAGTCAAGCTTATGAATTTTTTAATGAATTCCTCAATGAATTAGAACAACATTACTATTTTCTAGAGTATTAGTTTGTATATAAAAATTGTATATTCTAATTTAAACACACATAACTAAATAAAATCATGCATAATTGCCCATTATTTGGTGAATCCATTACTTGAGTTGACCTCCTTCCTACTCCTACAACTCTCTTCCAATCTCCTTTTTTTCTTAGTCTCATTTATCTTCTCGCAACTCATTTCTCTTTGAATACCCTCCAATTTGATAACAAAATATTAAAAGTACCCAAATTATGTATTCATTATTCTCATTAATGACTCTAAGTCTACCAAAAATCTCCTTCTAGAACTCATGGATTTCTCAAACTTCCTACATAATTCTTTTCATGTTGCACATGACCTTCACATTGACCCTATAATATAGGGAACTTTCTTAATACCATTTTCCCAAGCTCTTTGGTTTTATTCATCCCCATTTTAATTAAATAACATGAAAAATAAGTCTTATTTGTATTAAGATAAAAATGGGAAGGCCCCATACCGATTACAAAATGACCATAGAGGCCAAGAAAAAGGAGCTCACGAGAAGTGAGACAACAAGAAAACTAAAAAAAAAGAACTAAAAGAAAGACCAATAGATAATAACAAAAACAAAGACCCAACCAATGACTAGCACAAACCTAGAACTAGCTACTAATCTCCAAGAAGGTAGAGACCTTTATTGCATGTCATTCCTTTAAAAGTAATTAGATCTTTTCTTTGAAGGATAGAGCCTTCTAGTTCTTGATGCCATTATTATCAATAGGGGCTTTGAAGCACTTTCCAATAAATCTTAACCTTATTTTTGGAACTGTTCTGAGAGACCTCTAGATGATCATCTCTAGCATGCTTGCCTTGATAGTTCTTAAGCTCCTACTAGAAAACCTGCATGGTAACAACAATATTTTTTGACCATTTATTTGCTATACTTAGTTATCTCCTATAGACTAAAAGGTATTTTTCCTAGTTTCCTTATAGAATAGCCTCCTCTTCCTGAAGTTTCTTTCTCTCCTCAGTGTTCCCAATGACAGACTTTAGCTCCACAAATTCTTTCTTAATGTTTTCCCAATTCTTAAGCCTTAGCCATTCCAAACAATAAGTTCCAATGACCAAATTCCTCCACCTCACCTACCTAGTCCAAGGATTTTTTGAGCCCAAAAAACTCCAAATTATAGATCTTGTTTGGCAGTTATGATTTGAGACAACAACTACTCCAAAATATTATTTTTAATGTTAGTGGTATGGCTTATTTCATCCAATTTCACACGTAGTGGAGAACAACTCTTACAAATAGATGTATCTAAAGGAGTGACCTCATGCTTCTGAGCCTAGTTAAAATTTTGGATAGGGGAGTCTAGGGGCTAATAGGATAGGTATTCATGGGGAAGCTAGGAGGGGAAACAGCAGGGGAACCCCTAGAGGGGGTTAAAAGGGAATCCTTTAGGGTTGGAGACCACAAGGAATTAGAGTTATCATCTAATATGGAGATTTTGGAGGTCAAGGAAGGCCACTTTTTATTACTAGTAGGGGTGGGTTCCTCAACAACAAGGGTTTTTCCTTTAAATATGCAGGGAGGCTTTTACCTTGTGATTCTTGGTTGATGGCACGAGGTAGACAAACTAGTAGGGCTAGGGGAAGAGGGATTTCCTTCCAAAATCTTAGAGGCACTTTTGTGAACCATGGTATATGATTAGTCACCTATGAGAGAGAAGAAATAGCAAGGGAGAGAGCCATATTATCCTATTAAATCCTAAAAATTAGGCCTTGATGCAGAGGCATCGATTTCCCTTTATCCTAAATAACTTTTATAGATTTCTCAATGGAAGAATAAATCCAAAAAGAAGAGTTCAAATCTTTACCTTTTGATGAAAATTATTAATCATAGAGAAGAGGTGGGCATCAAATCTTCCTTACAAAGTAGCATACCTCATTAAAAAAAAATTTGTCTTCTTCCAAATGCCAAGAAATCATCTCTGTTAATTCCATTTTGAATCCTATTTTCTTTCTCTGCTTTTTAAAGGAATATCTCCATATATTTTTATTAGTGGCCTTTGGGTTTTTTATAAATGTAATATCCTTCCAAGGAGATCCCGGTAGCCATTGAAATGAGCTCCATCAAAACTTCAAATGGAATACCCTTAACTTCAACCAACCTATCCTTCCAAGAATTAGAAAACTCCACAAACAAGTTGGGGCCATACCCTTTCAAGGCCTTGATATAGGAGGATAGCTTGCCTTTCTATAATATTGCCCAAATTCACAGTCATTCCTCAAGTTCTCATAGGAATTTGGCCCCTCCTGAATCAGATCACTTCCCATCTTTCCAGACATAATAGTAGAGAAATAGATAATAGGAAAATCACTCAAAAAACTCTAGCTAAAAATAGAAATGGTTTGTGGCTCTAACTTGTAAATAGGATGAGGTAGGTAGTAATTATTTACCTTGATGTAGCTTGGGTAGTACCTATTTCCATTATGAACCCAATATACATTCAGGTTAGTTTCTATCATGAAGTATATTTTCTTCATTATTAATTAGAATTCTCATCTTCTCTAAAATCATAAGGAGATCCTCCCAAATTTTAATATTTTACCCACATAATCTCCAATGCTTTCCATCTCATCCACAACCATATTTCCTCTCATAATACATGATTTATTTGGCATCATCCTATACTCACTATTACAAGGTGAGTCTTAGCTATGAGATCTTGCAAGAATCAATAAGGCAATGCATTGCCTTTTAATATCATGATGGTGTTTTGGGAGTCTCCTTCATTTACAAGTTGTAAATTCCTCTACTATTACCTATTTGTAACCCATGACATAAGCAACAACCACCTCAAAAACTAGAGGTTTGTCTACTGAGATTAACAACATAGACAAGAATAAATTTTCCACTATGATCCCATATGATGCCACACCCTTTTGCTTGACCTAGGTTCCTTTTAGCCAAGCCATAAAATTTTAGTTTAAACCATCTGAGGTCTATTAAGCAAAGGGCATCAAAATTAATTACCTATAAGGAAATTACATACCAAAAACATCAAATTTCATGTAAAAAATAAAACAACTTAAATTGATATGAAAAATGCATAGCTACGTAGTACAATGACAAATAAGCATTAAAATGCAATTTTTATCAATTAAGTAATATGCACCATTTTTGAGTTATCAACTCAGCTACCTATTGACACATGGGATGAATTCTCAGAGTGTGGGCTTTGGTGAGTTGAATTCAACCTCCAGAGAGGGTTGGTTCCCTTGATATCTCACCTATGCTAACCTATCCTACTACAAATTGATGAGAAAATAGTATAGAATAACATAGAATGAAACCTAAGATTTAACAATGTGATACACTAAATTACTTTAAAATGTATATTGTTGTTTTATGAAATACAATTGTTTTACTATCATCATAATCCTCTTTCTTTGAACATCCTAAATGCTCATGTGACCTGGAAGAGATCAAGATACCTAAATTTGACAAGTACAACACTACTAAGGAGATCCACAAATACATGTTAATACTTTACTACTTTGTGTAGTGATTTCTTGCATCAAGACCATTTGTTAGAAAAATTATTTCCATGATTCCTTAAGGATATTGCATTGAATGGTTTTGATCATTCCCTAATAATTCTATATTTTCTTTTAATTAGCTCATGAATTGGTTCTTGTAGTTTCAAGCAAACATTGGCTCCAAGGTCACTATTGTTGATATTGTCCATTATAAGCAGCTACCGATGATAAGTTAACCGATTTTATTTCCTATTACCAATATATCTCTTCAAAATTCCCTATGCCCTACCTAATCATGACATTCAACTAATGTTCATGGGAAATCTATAGTCAAAATTAAGGGAATGGTGTTCTTAATGAAGTATCATTATTTTTCTCATCTGTGTATTGTATTGTGAGATTCTCAACATACCTTGTCCAAGTATGGGGCTTCTACCTCATCCTCACATCCTAATAATTCTAGAGTTACATCTTCTTTGAGGGTGAAAAAAGGAAACAAATAATATGGTGACCATCCTCTCAGAATTGAGAATAATACCTCAAATCATAATGTATAATCAAGTTTTCACAAAATTATGGATGATTCTTATTTAAGTGTACTTTAGAATTTATTAAAAATAATTTAACACCTGCCTAAGATCAAACCACTCACAACAAGCCATATCCCATTTTGTATGATGCTCCTAATTTCTTCCAATATCATCGAGTACTTGGACATGACACCAAATGTTGTGTATATTTGAGACATGATGTAATTCAAGATCACATAGATAATGGTAACATTTTACTTGATAGTAAGAAGCAAAACTTAAAAAAATCTATCACTGAGGCTAATATTCAACTTTAGATTTACATAGATCCTTTTTTCCTCATTATTCTAATTTTATCACTACTTCTACTCCACCTGATGGCGTTGCATATGTGATCATGGTATCCATCACTTCAATCTCCCCTCCAAATCAAAAGGTTAAGATTCCTAGCATATATTTCACACCTAATGACTTGCCTTATCATGGAGACTACTCTCCCCTTTACATTAATGCTTAGGTCAATGGTTTAATGTTGTCATTGACCAGTGTTATGGTTGACCTTGCCAGCAGGGTCAATGTTGTAATAGAGGAGAGGCTCTTCACCAATGGCCTACATAGGGCAAGGTATGATGAGTGTAAAGCTACCATTCACATGCATGATGTTCTTTCTCTTTCCCCTCTGGGGTCTATTTCTCTATCAATCCTTATGGGACCTAAGATCGTCTCTACAACATTTTTTGTGATACCAGAATCAAACTTATTTAGAGTGAGACTAGGCATTCCTTGGCTAGTTTCTGGGATTCCTTTGGAACACACACAGATTAAGTATTTTTTTAAATCTCACTTTAAAAATAAGACTAAATGAAAAGTGAAATTGTTGCCATTGATTATCTTTTAAATGAGATGGGTGTAGGTTGATTTTGTGACCTATATGAACGTTCCTTTTAAAAGGCTTGTTGAGGCCCAAAATTTTTTTTTGGGCCACATGATTAGATTTAATCGTGTGACCCAAAAAAAATTTTGGGCCTCAATAAGCCTTTTAAAAGGCACATGCATATAGGTCACAAAAGCAACTTGCAAGCTCATCTGATTAAAAAGATAATTGATGATTCGATGGCAATAAATAAAAGCCCTATTCAAGGCTAAAATATCCCTAAAATTAAATGGTAATTTATTATTAGTGGTGATATTGCCCCAAAATTAATGGTAGGAATATAATATTACTGGCGAATATAATTAATATTTGTAATTACACTATGAACTACTGGTGAATTAGTTCCAATGACGCATTGTTTACATGGCGAATCAATTTGATTTATTAGTTTAAAAAATAATGCATAGGTGAATTAATCGAGACAATTTTTTTTTTTGTAAAAACCTGGCAATTCAACCTCCTTTTTAGGTTGTACTATTCGCCATTTCTAGAGGTCCTAATTTCAATTATTCACAAATTGGCGAAGATTCGCCACTAAAGTTTTCCTTGATACCCATGGTTGAGGTTAATATTTTTGCATCCCTAGTATCTCTTGTCCTATCCATGGAGCTTGTCCTTTTACCGACAATGTCTACAAAGATAACTCCACCTACTAAACAAGATGCACTAAAGTCTTCTCAAGCTTCTTCTCTTGGTCAATATCTTCATCGAAACCAACTCATGGATGAGTGTAAGTTGCATCATCAACATGCAATGACAAGATAATGTAATGCCATGCAAAAGACCAAGGATGAGTCTTTTCTTTCAGCCCCTAGAAGTCTTCTTTATTTTCGCTTGTATTTTTGTCTTACTTTTGGATCCTTCAAGAGATGTGGATGAACTACACTTGAAAAGGGTATAGGTATTCATTGCTCCCTCTTTGGAACTACCTCTTATCACTTATATGCCTGATATTCCTCCATTTGTGCATCCCATAGACATGCATCATACGAAGGCCATGTGTAACATCCATCCTCTTAATACACGAGAAAACTCAAGAATTTATTGGAAGGTAAATAAACTTAGTAGACATGAGAGAGAATTTTTTTTTTTAAATCATTTGCGTAAGCACAAGAATAAAGTATAACTTTTCCAGATAAAATTCAAAATTGAATTCACATGTATTCATAACTAGAATCAAGATAATTCCTTACAATATTCATTTATATCACATAAGATACAATTAACATAAAGAATAGCTTTACCTCATAGGTTTTGACTGTCATAAGCTAGAACATGGAATTCACTGCATCTGGAATGTTGATCTCTATCTTCACAAGCCTCAAAGACTCTACTGCTATAGAGGAAGAGCATCATCCAAGTGCTTTTCCTCCAACCACAGACTCAAGTGGTCCCCCGTGCACTTCCTAACTAGAAGTGACCTGGCCCTTCTCGAAGAGTATAGATATAAGGAACTGTCAAGTTTCTCCATCTCAGTCCTAGGGATGTGTCCTACAAAACTCAATCGACCATACAACTCTAGATCCCTTCTAGCTAAGTATGATCATTCTGATTGGCCATGCCATCTAGACACTCACCTCTGACTCATCTTGGAACTGTCTCATCCTATAGTTTACTTACTTTATTTAGTACTCTAGTCACAAACTAGTCTATATAGAAAATCCATTCTAGCCAATTTGACTTAGATCTAATCCTTATTCTAGGATATTCATTCAAAGTAAAAATTTAGGTATTTCAAACCTCTTAAAAGTCCCTTGTTGCATCCTTGCAATATCTAGGGTTTATGACTTCCTGTCATTTAACTCTCAAGATTCAATACCCAACATCTTGATGTGTTAAATCGAGTTTCGACATTATCATAGATTCTCTTAAGGTATTATAAAGACTTCCTGTCTTGTTCTATGGTTTTCTCAACCTTTCACTATCAATCAGTATATATTTATACAATGTCATATCCGACATAAAAGTTATGTATTTCCTATATCCTTCATGTTTCAATACTAGGGTTTAGCTTCTCTAACCCAATGCATGGAAATATCAACATCCCTATTTTCCAAAGGTAGTAGCATAAGTGTAACAAAACATAAGACAAAATAATTCTAGTCTTTCCTAGAACTCTTAGCATTTCTCAAATTCACATTTCATGTGACATGAATAAGCACAATATTCGAGGAATATCCCCATTATTATACATATACCTTAACGAGTGTCATTACTTCTCATAGCTAGTACTTTGACTAAGTTCAATCCTTCAACCTTAATAGGTTAGATTCATAAGAGACAATAACTTGCTTCCAACTTCCTTGTCTACTCAATTTTACTCACATTCAAATAAGGAAAGGGTATAAACTCATATGATTATCATCCTTTACATAAGTATTTTGCATATACCTATAACAACAATCTCAAGTACAATAGACATGCAGGTTGAGTTTCAATCTCCCAATATCCCCTTCTCGAAGTTGGTTACGACATTGAAACCAAGTATTGGAATAATGAAATTCCTTTATACACATAGTTATAATAAGCTCAATCATTCATATATAATTAGATCCATACTTTCGATCTCATACTATGTCTATACCGTTGAGTTGATTAAAAGGTCTCATTCTTGAAATAAAAGAGTATTTGAATATGTCTCCTAGCATACCCATCCTTGAGAGGGCTTAACACCAGAAGAAAGTTGCTTATCATAAGATCAACCAGTTTTCTTTTCTTTGAAAACACCTAATACCACAAGTTTGGCTTAGGATCATTCACGTAATAAAGCTAGCTCTCCAATGAGAATCAATTCCTTCCCATAATAAAGACATTTTCTCGATGTGCTCACAATATAATTAGAGTAGTAACTTTGTCTCAAACTAGATTGATTTGATGAAGCCAATAAATAAGATATCCTATTATCTTAAATAGTCTTTATGGATCCTTAGAAGTAAAACATAGAACTCCAAAGTATCCTAACACATAATCCTCCCTTATAGGGGTAGACTATACTTGAAGCATATATTCCCACACTTAATTTCATTAGAAGCTTAACAATATTTTGGGAAAGAGAGCTTTAATTCCCAGTCTACTACATGTTTAGATCAATTGATCAAGGCAAAAAATCTTTACTAAGAATTAGGTCCCTTGTATTTTATTAACTTTGTCTCGGTTCCAGTCTATTTTCCGGCAAGTTATAGTACCTATCCAATCACTGCCTGCATGCTATTTGGAAGGATTTACCATGCATAAAATTTGCATGAGAATACTACTTGATCCAAGCTCTCACACATATGTGCACGACAAGAGACAACAAGGCTTAATTTGGTCCCTTTCACACTGTCCCGAGGACTCACCACTAAATCCCATTATGTCATAAAACACCGTTCTAAGTTTTCCCTAAAAAGTCAAGGATACTCTCCAACTTCGTTTCTCCTGCCACTATTCGAAAAGATGATATATCTTTCTAAAAGATTCCTGCTCCACAACTCGTGGATTTTTCCTGCACGACAGTGAATTTTGCGGACTTTTCTTGGCCTACCATCACGGATATAATATGTACAACCTATCTGGCTTTGGGTGGTTCATAAACATTGTGACATGCAGAAATATCCACTTCCTTTCCTTACAATAATCATAGTATTATTTACGTGCAAAGAGACATCTACTCTTCTCATTATTTGTGTTAAAAAGAACATTTCAAAGATTCTGACGAAGTACTTCTTAAACAAAATCAACAAGGTATTATAGAAGTCACTTAGCTTATAATATCGGCGAGCTCACGCCCAACTTCTAGATATGTTCTCAATTTCATGAGTTGCTCCTCATATCTTCTCTTGCTCATAACTTGTGCAATATGGCTTTATTGAAGGATTCTTCCTCTGACATGAACTTCCCTCCTCTTTTAGTGTTCGTGAATTTTCTTCTAGACAACAACGATTAGCAACCTTAACCCCTGCTGATCAATTCTCCATGAAGTATATCTGGAGATCGATAGAGAAAAACCCTTTTTTTTTCTTGTTCATTCACATGACACCCATTTTGTCATCATTCCGATCCTTCCCTCTTACCCGTGGATTTCCCCAAAAAATGCCCACAAGAATTAGTTATAATAATCGATATAAAGATAGTTATAGTAACTAGTTCTTGAAGCGGTTAGACACTAGAAGTCAGTTAAATTTTGGATTATGTGTAGGGAGCCACGTTCCCATGCGTGGAATTCCCAAACACAAAGTTTTAACCTGTGCTATCTTAGTGAGATGCCCGCGATCTAAACATGATTTTTAACAATCTTTGAATTTATACTTCTGCCACGTTCACCTTCTTGGTCATGGCTAAACAAAATCCCTTTTGTTATTTATAAGTAAAAACTTATATGGATAGGCTTATCAATGTCATCTCAATAAGCAATAAGCTTCTCAATTGAGTTGAGCAAACATAACGATATATCATGCCCCTCCATGAAAGGAGCCTTGTCAAAATAGGGGATTCAATGATTGGCTTAGTTGTTAAATGTATCACCAAATACAACACATATGAATGACAAATCATTCCAAAATTTAGGGTTTGTAACACAATCTTACACGATCGACGACGTTGATCTCTTGTCGTCACTTGGGCGTATTCACTCCTTAAAACGAACCCAAGGATGATCATCATAATGACTTCCTTTTGCAAGGAATTAGGTTATAATATTAGTTCCTTGACTTATTAAGCCAATTCAAACTATTATCAAGAATATAGACAAAAATGAACACCCAATTATGCAAATGAGGTCACAACATAACATCGTCACGACATGAGAAGTGACATATTCGACATAAAGTTGTCTCAATCGTGAAACAACTAAAGTTCAACCTTGACGACATCACTATCCCCAAAATGACTAGGTTGACATTAAGCAACTAGAAATAGACTTAAGATGGTGACAACCTGTTCTATTCCTTGTATCTATTCCCTTCTCTCTGATGATGCTCTCCCTCCCTTTCTCAAAGAGCGGAAACCTATTTTCTGAATGCAACTTGCCATGTCAACAACACAATATGAGTGTATCATTAATCATTTCATAATCGTCATGAAATCGTCACCTCTTGACTACTTTTAAACACATGTCAATTTTAGTCAAATAAACATAACTCATGAAAAAATTGATTTTTCTAGACATTTTCCTAAACATAAATTGATCGAATCATGCGTAATCATCTACTAATTACTTCAAAAGTAAAAAATAAAACAGAATTAAAGGTAGGGATGTAACACCATGTCTTGTGTGGCCCTCTTTCTACTCGAAACTCTCAACACTCTAGCCTTCCGTCTAAGTGAAAACTTGAGCAGGGCCCCATAACCAAATTATTCCATAAGAAGTTTTCTCCTTTAGTTCCTCTTTCCTCTTCTATTCTTGTCATTGAGAAAACTCCAAATTCATCAAAGTGTGTCATTGCTCCTCTTTTGGAGGTTGGTATTGAGGCTTCTATTCTTCCATAGCCTATAGTTGAGTCACCACACTCCTCTTTGAGAAAGTGTATGTTCAACTCTCAAGAGGATATTTCAAACCTATCAACTACCTTTACAAGATCATTGGCATGCTCGACTTGCAAGAATTGGTAGATGGGAATATTGAGGCAACCTCACCCCTAGCTCTTGTTGTAGGTGAGATCCTAGTACTGCCTTAGCTATTGTCCCTTTGTGATCTTAGCCTCCTTCTCCCTATGATTGAAATTGGGAGGAGGATGACTTGATGGGAATAATCAAATAACCATACCCTTCATGTCTTTAGATCTTAGAGTTTGCATGTTTGTCTATGTTCCCCTGTACTTGCTTGTATATGTTTGTGGTCTCTTCTAGAGGACCCAAGATACCCCCATAGGTACTTAGATACAAGGGAGACAATCTATTTTACATTTCCTCTATTTGTATCATCATTCTTCTTATTTTTTGTACTTTAATTTTCAAATTTTGGGGATGATGCAAAGCGTTGGGGGAATTTAGGCCTTCTTCCATGTTGACCTGAAATTTTATTTTCATTGTGTATTTATGTGCTCCTTCTTCACAATTTGAACTCTTTGGGGATATGATGATGATTAATACATAGTTATATATAGATGTTATTGATATGGATCATACTAGCCTTGAATACTAGGATCCCCCTATCTCTTTTATCCATCTCCTTTTATTGATGTTGTGGATTTTGGGTATGTGCAAGATCATGATGGGCCAAAAAATGGCAATATAATGGGTATTTGTAGAATATGTGGTTGACAACTTTTTTTACCCAAAATTAATGAAATGAAAAGGGTTTTTAAAGGAGATTCTCAGCTTTCTACCAATATAAATTATGCTTTACTTTGAATTTAATAGATAATTATTATTCATTTTCTATTTGAATTATGACTAAAGTCATGATCAATATGCTGATTGAAAAACATCTATAGCTTTCAAACGAAGTCACATTTTTGAATCTAAAACATGTCACATTCTATGCTTAAATTATACTATAGGATTAAAAAATATGATTTCATGAAGTTTTGATTAGGTTAAGGTGGTTAAGGCATATGAGTTTTACTTTTAAAAAGTTGTAATAAAAAAAATCATAATTAATTATTTACTTGGAAAAATTACAAAAGATATGCATCACATCGGTACATGAGTCCTCTCTTTATATCTAAAATCTTATAAAAATATTATCATTTTATTGTGGTTAGGGGTCAACGAGACACCTACTTCTTATTTTCCACGAAATTTAAGTACTATTGCATTGAAATTTCAAATATTCACCAAATAGATTTTGTTTTAAAAAAATAAACCTAGTAGTTTAGAAACTACATTCAATTTGATACAAATTCTATTCTTACATATTTTTGAAATAATATAGATAACTTATTCAAGTTTTATGTCAAGTTGCCTAACTCTGATTTTTCTAAATTTTTTGCCACTTAAGGGCCCATTTTTTCCATGATGATCCTACACATACCCTTCTATGTGTTATTTTTTGCCAAGTATCATTCCATGAATACATATTTTTATGTTTTCATGAAACAACATCTCTCTCTTCTCCTTAGAATAACTTGTGCTCCTTTTTGTAGCATTAGCCATTCTAAGGGGGGGTCTATCATATTTATATCATAGATCTCTTATTTTATGATTCTTTTTGAAATATGTCTACATCTAGTTGTCTTATTCGTTATCTAGCATGGGGGCAACCCACTAGACTTTATCTTTATGAATTTTTGTCTCTTTTTTGAGATTGTCCTACAATGCAGTTTGTAGTAGTCGTAAACTGATTGGATTGTTGTATGGTCCCTAGCATAACATAGTTTTCTACCCATACATATATGTGTCATCTTATTTCTATATAATTTTTTATGTCCAATTTTTTCTTTTCACTTAACATGTTTGTCTATAGCTAAGATGTTTATGGTGATGCAACTTAATTGTTTTATGCAAGATCAGATTAGGTCTCTTCCTTGGGTGAAACTCTGCATGGATAGAAGAATTTTCTTCCCCTTTGCATCCTAGGTAAAATACTATCCTCCTTTAACTTTATCTCGCATCTTCTCTTCAACATATATGCTTGCTAAAGTGGGGGGAAATGTAATGTCATAAATTGCATCCTATACAATTTCACATTATATATGCCTTCCCATTTAGTTATAATTAAGATAATTATGCCCTCTAATCCCAATTTCAGCCCAAACCATCCTTTAGCACCTTACATGTCCAATTCCTCAAGTGTTAAGATCATATACAATCACCCAACCCCTCTCTTTGGTCATATGCGTGTAGGTATAGGTGAAGGAGATTTTTAGAGAGTCTTCAATCTTGTTGGATGTCTTTGATGATGTTCTAAACTCTTCCTTGTCATTTTCATTTAAGTTCATTTAATATTTTTATTCCAATTACTCTACATTTGTTGTACAATCGTATTTCATATTCTTTCACTTCCAAAACATTATACAAGACATTTTGTGTTTCTTTGTGATAGTTTTTGTTTTATGTCCATACAAGACACTAGCATAATGTTTTTTCATCTAATAACCATGCATTATTCCTAGAGAAATAGTTTGTCAAGTTGTTTGAGAAACCTCTATGCTCTATACTTTCAGTTTTTGAAGTCCAAAAGGTTTAAATAATTTTTGTACTGCTCTATCAAAATACACGTTCAATTAATTAATAGATAAACTTGAAGCTCACAGTTACCTGAAGGCTTACCTAAGTGGAAGATTAAAACTTGAATCCTTGAAGGATTTGATTATCCTTCATAGCAATTCACTTTTCATACCCTACGAGTAGCAATACTCAAGAGCTAATTGCCATGTTAGAATCATGTGAAGCCCCAATATGGTTCCAAGGTTATTCTACTAATATGATCAAGAATCATGATCATATTAATTTGTGTCATCAATATCCACTAGAACTAGCCATACCTCAACAAGGTCGTACAACATTATGTAAACTTTGAAAAACCTAACACAATAGTTGCAAATTCAATATCTCTACATTCATTAAGGCATCATATACATAGTCAATAATAGTAATAATAATATCCTTGACCACTAAGCTCTCCCCATTCTTAACCCAAATGTAATTATGATTTTCAAAGTATGAGAAGTATTATTATAAATGTATGAGGTTACAGATGATTTCCATAGCTCACATCTGGCCTCACTATTAACAACCAATTTTGCTACAAACTCAATTCCATAATGAAATGGTTTACCAAACTCCATCCTAACCCACACCCTTATAATTAATAAAGAATTGTACATCATTAACAACCATCATTACACTTTTCAAAATTTGACCATTGCTAGTTTACAAGGATCTTTTTGGCACAAAAGACACTCAAACTATTAGTTTTTGTAAAAATTAACATGCAAACCAACAAGGAATAAGCACAATATATTGGCACTCAATGCATTTGTATAATGTATCTAAAATAGGTCTCAACTAGACATAACTACACTAATTTTTTAATTGGTATATTATGAATTACCACAAACATTTGTGGTATTTCTTAATAAGGTTAAGAGTCTCTTGATTTTAAAATTGTCATATTGTTTATCATGCTTTTGACCAAAATCTCTCTATTCACACTATTTTGCATGATTACATATATGCATCCCTATCATAAAGTATGTTGGTATTGATTTTACATAAAGATGAGCAATCTTCAAGAGGTTAAGAATATAAAAAAATCCATAGAAATATATTATGCTCTACCCTAGTCATCAAATTTTCCATGTGTTGTAATTTATTATGCAAAATTTTCACATGTCAATATTTTTGTTATAATAAATTTGTTTTAGTCTTTCAAATTAATCCAAACATTTGTTGCAACAACATATGTTTAAATAAAAACAATGGCGAAAACGTATGTTGGTACGGCTAGTGAGTTTTTGAAACTGGGCGGAATAAACAGTTGGATATGGTTTTGTGAAAAATACGCCTGCTCTATTGGTGTTGTGAAACCCAGCAATAAATTCACTATTGTTTATCTTCAGAAATTCGAATAACAGAAATCAAATGACTGAAACAATGAATTAAAGCATGCACAACACCATTCACTAAAATACTGAATGCAGAGAAAACCAATCACACTTTTACACAATGATTTACCCTGGAAAACCTCTAACTCTGGGGAAAAACCAGCATTCAAAGAGAGAGATTTTATTAAAGCAGAAAGGAAAGAAGTTACAACAACTGCCAGAACTTGGCATCTACAGCAATACTGCAAACTTGGATTATATTCAACTCCTTTTTCTGTTCACTGCAACCTCTCTTCGATCCTGTGTCATTTCCTGCAAAAACCTTTCAAATCTATGTGTCTACAATGCAGACATCTATTCTTTTTATAATCTCTTATTCACCAACGGTGAAACAAAGCAGAGATTAATCTTAGAAAAACAACAAAGCTGTTTCTAAAAAGAATATCTCCAAATTGGCAAGTGCGTTGTAGAAAGGAAAGATAAAAAACAGAAAATCTGGAGATAATTATCTCCACCACTGCTCCAGCCTGGGTGACACGGTTCCAGGCTGGAAAAGCTTCCGAGCTACTAATTTTAACACTCCCTCTTAGCGAGGAAGGTGTTCTCTACTACACCTAACTTGTCCTTGAAGAAGACAAACTTGCTTTTCATCAAGGCCTTCGTTAAGATGTCTGCAACCTGCTCATCTGTAGATATATACTGTAGTCGAACTAATCCACGCTGTACACAATCCCTGATAAAGTGATATCTAATGTCAATATGCTTTGACCTATCATGAAACACAGGATTCTCAGAGAGTTTTATGCAACTCTGATTATCACAGTGAATGATGGTCGATTCTAGTTCCTGACCAAACAATGCTACTAACAGCTTCCGAAGCCATATGGCCTCACATGTTGCCATGCTTGCTGCCATGTACTCTGCTTCTGTAGAGCTTAGTGCAACAGACTTCTGTTTCCTGCTATACCAAGAGACAACCCCTGATCCCATGCTGAAACAACACCCCGAAGTGCTTTTCCTGTCTACTGCATTACCAGCCCAGTCTGCATCAGTGTAGCCAATCAACTTGACACCATCACCCCGAGTATATCTCAACCCATGCTCAACTGTACCACGTAGATACCTCAGCACATGCTTTGCTGCTGTCCAATGAATTCTCTTTGGTTCTACCATGAACTGACTAAGAGAGTTGACTGCAAAGCAAATGTCTGGTCTTGTATTGACCAGATACATCAATGACCCAATAAGCTGTCTATACAAGGTGGGGTCTGCTACCTCCTGCTTTGATGCATTGATCTTCTGCCAATTGGTAACCATTGGTGTGGACATGGGTCTACAGTCCAGCATTCTGAATCGCTTCAAGATTTCTATAGCATATTTCCCTTGACCAAGGAAAATATCTCCCTCTGTCTGCCACACCTCTAGTCCCAGAAAATAGTGCATCAATCCCAAATCCTTCATCTCGAACTCAGCTGCTAGGTCCCTCTTGCAATCCTCTATGAGCCTTGGTGAACCGGTCATAAATAAATCATCCACGTACAAAACTAGGATGAGTGGTTCACCCCCCATCATGAGATAGTAAAGGTTGGAGTCCGCCTCACTCTTCACGAATCCCATGCTCTGCAAGTAGCTATCTATGCGCTCATACCATGCTCTGGGTGCCTGCTTAAGTCCGTATAGTGCTTTCTTTAACCTACAAACATGAGAGTCACTCCCATGCGCCACAAAACCTTCTGGCTGTTCGATGTACACCTCTTCCTCTATGATTCCGTTTAGGAAAGCCGTCTTAACATCCATCTGATGGATTTGCCATCCCATTTGTGCTGCTAATGAGATCACAGCTCGTATGGAGGTATATCTGGCCACTGGAGCGAATGTCTCGTCATAGTCTATTCCCTCCTTCTGAGAGAACCCCTTGGCCACGAACCTGGCTTTGTATTTCTCTATGCTGCCATCTGCAGCATGCTTGATCTTATAGATCCAGCGAGAACCAACCACTGCCTTATCTATAGGCCTTGGCACTACCTCCCAGACATCGTTCTTCATGATGGAGTTATATTCCTCCACCATAGCATCCTGCCAAACTTGCTGCTGGGCAGCATCCTGATAACTGGAAGGCTCACTGTCAATGAGCTCGCTTATTAATGCCACATAATCTGAATATTTAGCCGGTGGTCTCCTCTCCCTGCCACTCGTTCTAGGAGCTCCCATAAACTCCTGAGCATCTTGCGCAATCTGAGTTTCCACTCGACTAATCCTTCTCCCGCCAGTAGGAGATACACCAATAGATGGAGCTTGTTGTTCCTTATTCTGCTGCTCCTGATCCTGTGGATTCAACTCACCCAAGGTACCTGTATCTGTATTTGTTCCTGTCACAGTGCCCTGTACCTGAGACTCTTGATCCACTTTTGGAGCTTCAATCTGTTGACTCTGTTCAACTGCTGGCAAATCCTGAGATTTTCTGAAGGCTTTCTCCTCCAGAAACTTCACATCACGTCTCAGTATGATCCTCCTCGTTCCTGGAATAAAGATCCTGTATGCCTTAGAGGTTTCGCTGTATCCAACAAAGAAACCTTTCTCTGCAGTCGAATCTAACTTAGTTCTTTTTTCTGATGGTACGTGACAGTATGCTATACTGCCAAAGATCCTAAAATGCCCGACCTCAGGCTTCTTCCCTGTAAAGCCTTCTTCTGGTGTCATTTTTCCCAAAATCTTATGAGGTACTCTATTCTGAATATAGACTGCTGTGCTGCAAGCCTCTGCCCAAAGATACTTAGGCAGATCTTGATCAAACAGCATGGCCCTGGCTGCTTCAACAATTGCCCTGTTCTTACGCTCAGCAACCCCATTTTGTTGTGGGTTGTAGGGAACAGTCCACTCTCTCTTGATTCCTTCTTTGGTACAGAACTCCTGGAAGACTTTGCTTTTATACTCACCCCCGTTGTCTGTCCGAAGAACCTTGATCTTCTTGCCTGCCATATTCTCCACAAGAGCTTTGAATTCTTGGAAGCGACTGAAGACCTCGTCTTTGGCCTTCAAGAAATATATCCATGTCTTCCTGGAGAAATCATCAATGAAGGTTACGTAATACTCATAACCTCTCAAAGACTGAGTAGACATGGGACCACAAATATCAGAATGTATCAAGTCAAGAACACCTGTACTTCTACTGTCACTTCTAGGGAATGATGCCTTTGAAAATTTCCCGAGTGCACACCCTTTACATGCGTCACCATGCTCTGCACTCAACTCTGGAATTCCTATCACGGTTTCTCTGAGCAATTTCAATGCCCCATGGTGTATATGTCCCATCCGTCTATGCCATAGCTCTCCTATTTCCTTGCTGCTATTACTGCTCACTAGTGCCTTTGGAGTTTCAAACTGCAATATGTATAAATTGTCACTTCTAACTCCAATCTGCTTTACCTTCTTCCAGTCCTTGTGTTTTAAATACACCTTTTGTCCTTGAAAGAGTACGCTATACCCTTTGTCTTCAAGGGCGGATACTGAAATCAGATTCATGCACATCCCTGGCACATGCAATACATCTGTGATCTTAATATCACTGCTTGACTCCCTCTGAAATAAAACAGTCCCTCTCCCAACTGGAGTGCATGTAGACTTATTTCCCATTTTTATCTGGAAGCCTATTTCTTCTGCTTTGTAGTTGGAGAAGTTTTCTCTAACTCCTGTCATATGGCATGACGCACCACTGTCAATATACCAGACCCCTGTAGTGCTCGAGCTAGATAAGCAGTTTAGAAGAGCGAACTCATATTCTAGTCTAGAGGATAGCTCATCAACATCCGCTGAAGTGTTGTCTGCTTCTTCTTGTCTCCTTTCTTCCGATTCGGACATTGACTGACATAATGTCCTAGCTGATCACAACCATAACATTTAATTTTACTCAGATCTTTCTTTTTCTTCTTGTCTCCTTTTGAGGTAGACTCACTGCTTGAGCCTTTCTTAGATTTTCCCTTGCTGGCAAGAGCAACATTCTCTTCCACCTCACCCTTACGACCACTGCTGCTGCCTCCATTAACATAACTCATTCAAAATTCTTCCTGAGTGAAATCAGTCCACAAACGATCCCAATCAGGAATATCTTGCCGTCCGGATACAACTTTGACAAAGATGTCCCAATCTTTTGTGAATCCTGCCAATGCAATCCTGACAACCTCATCATCTAGTATTGCTACCCCGACAGTTACTAGCTCATCTTTTACTGTTCTGATCCTGGTAAGGTAGTCCACAACGCTCTCCCCTTTCTTCATTCTGGTGTTTCTCAGCTTATCCCTGAGAATCAACTGCCTGTTCAAATTTGAACTCTGGTATAGGTTGAGTATGGCATCATACATCTTTTTGCAGGTGTCTAAATCTGCAATATGAGGAACAAGGTGATCTTTGACCCCATCCATAACGATGCGCCTAGCTTTGGCATCTTCTTTTCTGTAGGTCACTAGTAGCATAGCATCTGTTGGAACAGAAACGGTAGTGGTTGCATATTCCTTCAGACCATTCTCCTCCAGTAACAGAAGAATTCTTGCTTTCCACACGCCAAAGTTTGAAGCCCCCTCAAGCCTGTCTGAATCTCTTAATCCGGCTGCTGCCATTGCTGAAACCCCTGAATACAAAAAGAAAAATCGAAACTTGCAGTGGTGTGATTAAACTCTAGTTTTCTCTTTCAAAGTATTAGCTCTGATACCATGTGAAAAATACGCCTGCTCTATTGGTGTTGTGAAACCCAGCAATAAATTCACTATTGTTTATCTTCAGAAATTTGAATAACAGAAATCAAATGACTGAAACAATGAATTAAAGCATGCACAACACCATTCACTAAAATACTGAATGCAGAGAAAACCAATCACACTTTTACACAATGATTTACCCTGGAAAACCCCTAACTCTGGGGAAAAACCAGCATTCAAAGAGAGAGATTTTATTAAAGCAGAAAGGAAAGAAGTTACAACAACTGCCAGAACTTGGCATCCACAGCAATACTGCAAACTTGGATTATATTCAACTCCTTTTTCTGTTCACTGCAACCTCTCTTCGATCCTGTGTCATTTCCTGCAAAAACCTTTCAAATCTATGTGTCTACAATGCAGACATCTATTCTTTTTATAATCTCTTATTCACCAACGGTGAAACAAAGCAGAGATTAATCTTAGAAAAACAACAAAGCTGTTTCTAAAAAGAATATCTCCAAATTGGCAAGTGCGTTGTAGAAAGGAAAGATAAAAAACAGAAAATCTGGAGATAATTATCTCCACCACTGCTCCAGCCTGGGTGACACGGTTCCAGGCTGGAAAAGCTTCCGAGCTACTAATTTTAGCTTTGAATGGCGCTTCTGGGGTTGTTGTGCCTGCCGCAGTGGGTGGAAGGGTAGATGAGTGTCCTTCCTCTGCTCCTAATGGGGGTTGGGCATTTGTTGGAGGTGCGGAGCATTCGTGCGTGGATGAGACGGCGCTGGGGGTTGAGTTGCACCCTTCAGGGGTGGGTCGAGTTTCCTGTGCGGCCCCATTGCCTTCGGTTGGGGGTGAAAGGGTGTGCCTTCTAGCTGGGGCTCCCTTTGTTACTGAGTTTGGCGGTGATCTCCCTTCCTCTTTGTGTGGGAGCGGGTGCTATGTTGCTTCCCAACGGGAAAATCTTCTTAATGTTGCGCAGGATTGTTTGGTTGGGGTTCCTCCTGATGTGAATCAGGTTGGTAAAGATGAGAATCCCCTATCTTTTGTGCAGGCCAATGCTGTTGTGCGGGTTGGTGCTGGCGGAGGCCCTCCTCCTATTACTTCTAGTGGCCATCGGAAATCTTTCTCTGATGTTTTAAATGCTCGTTCTCATGTTCCTCCTATTCCTGCTAGGGTTCGACCTCTGTTGTGCGCCTGTGCATCGCCTATTGTGGTCTATGGGCCTGAGGTTTCTGAGAATGAGGATTTCTATTTGGTTCAAGGAGTGGTCTACAGGTTTAATGGCTTGTGGCCCTCTCTTCTTGATCTCCATGATTGGGTTACTGCATCTTGGAAGCCTATTGTCTACAGAGATATTGAGTTTATCCCAATGCTAGGGGGTTTTTCATTGCTTCATTTTCTACTCCTGCAGAGTGGGACTGTGTGTTGGACAAGGGGTTGATGTGGGGTGTTCATTCATTGTTCATCAAGCCATGGTCTCGCTCTTTCAATTCGCTTATTGAGTCGCTAAATGTTAGACATGTTTGGGTCCAACTGTCGAATCTCCCCCTCCAATTTTGTGAGGAATTGTGTTTTGAAGCTATTGGCAACTCCATTGGATGCTTTCTGAAGGTTGACTCTACTACTTGGGATCTAGGGCATACTACAACAGCGTGTATTTTAGTTGATTTGGACATCTCCAAACTTGTTCATGTTGATGTGGTTTTGATGGTGGAGGATAGACCTTGGTCACAACTGTTGGGCTATGAGGGCCTTCCCTTTTGGTGCAAGAGGTGTTTCTCCACTAGTCATTTGGCCTTTGGCTGCCCTCTTGCTCATCATAAGGGCACTGCTACTTGGTGGAAGAATGCTCTCTCGAACCATCTCATGGTGGGTTTTCCCTCTTCAGATGTTTCTCCTGTGGAGGTCAACCCTCCTTTGGCGGCTCCTCCCTTGACGGTTGATTCTATCTTGGCTCCTCCTTCGGCTTTCCCTTCCGTAGTACCCATTGTTGTCAATTTCCTGACAGACCTTACATGTCCCTCTTTGATCGATTTTGTTGTTCCCTCATGTGCTCCTGTCTCCTCTTTGTTGTCGGCTCCCTCTCTGCGTGATGGCTCCTTGCAGGTGGCTGTTGAGGATCCGCTCCTCTCACCTCGCTCAAAGGACTTAGATTTTGAGTCTTCCTGGTCTGTTGTGCTGAGGAAGAAGGGACTCCCCAAATCTGTTGCTTCTTTGCAACCTAGGGTGACGG
>VDFB02111080.1:0-23744 GCA_007258455.2 Sequoia sempervirens
TATAGTCACTTGATGGATTACTTATGGTTTTAAGTAAGGGTGGTGCTCCTTGGATTGTTACTCTTCCCCTTCAGGTGGTCACATTGCATTCGAGATTGGCACCTAGTATGGTTACCACATGGATGGTATGATCTTCACAAAAGACATGTCCTAGAATAGTATCCTCACCATAAGAGAAGGCGTCCCTATGGTAATCTTGTTATTTTCCTTTGTAGTTTCCCTTAGAATGGTCAGGGATTAGATTCCTGTAAATATTTAGGTCTTTGTTTCTAGGTTGATTTTCCATGTCGACCTCTCCCTTTTTTATTAGATCTTGCACAATAATCTTAAGTCTCATGCAATTTTTGGTAGTATGCCTCTTGATTTTATGAAATTCACATTGTTCGTTCACTTTATACCAAAGGATTTTGAAGTTAGGTTCTTCATAGTTTTCTTTGTCATTGATCTTGATGAGGTTCTTGTTGATTAATTTATGCATAATCACTTCAAGTGATTCTCCAAATGGAGTAAATTTCCTTTGTGGTTGGTCATATTATCTTGGTGGTATCTTTTTGTTATCCTATACTTGATTTTGTTGTTGGTTGTTGGTTTGATTGTCTTGAGAATAACTAAGTTAATTGTTCTGTTGGTAATTGGGTGGGTTATGTAGACACTGAAAATTGACCTAGGCCTGCAAGCTCCATTTCTTGCCACTTTCATCCTAGCATAATTAAGATACTTAATTATGTTATACGGTCCATTTTCATCTATTAATTAAATAATTTTAATTATTTAATTAATTCATGTCTATTTATTCTATCCTGATCGATTAAATAAACTAATTGTGTCACTAATTTCTTCCTCTTCTTCAATAGTTAAATAAATTATTATTTATTTAATTATTTTGTCATCTTTCATCTATAGTTAAATAATTACCATCAATTATTTATCTATTCATGGTCCTTTAATTCTTCCATAGTTAAACAATTATTAAAATGATTTAACTATCCCATGCCACCTCTCCTAATTAAATAGTTAATCTAAATTAATTATTTAAGAACTAATTTTCATCTCTCCAATTAAATGCTCCTCTTTTCATTTTCTCCAAATAAATAATTTGAATAAATAATTTATTTTCCACTTGTCCATTTCCTCCATTTTCGAATAAATAATTTAAAATAAATTATTTATGCACCACTTGGTCAAAGATGCCCTGTCATAATCCCCTATCATAACATTCATTTCTTGTCCTAGCCTACATGTCCCTGCATGTCCTTGCATGCCTGTCCTAGCCCGCATGTCTATCATGGCCTGCATGTCTTTCCATGTCTTCCTATCATGATTCCTCCAAGAATAGCATATTCTTGGTGCATCAATTCTGGACCATTGATCTTGGAATCTTTCTAGAAGATTAATCTCATCTGTCCATTCGAAATTGCCTTTTCTTATATAATGGAAATTTCAAATTCATTTTCTCTCTCTCTCTCTCAAACATTCAAGCGAACTTTTGATCTTCATTTTTACAACACATTTTCATGCATACTTAGAACTTCTCTTAGACACTTAGAGTCATCTTTGCATAGTAAAATCCTTCAACACTTGTGTAGGACATGGCATAGTCTTAAAGTTGCTCGAAGAATCTGAGGGCACTCTTCAACTTGCAGCAAGCTAGAAGGTGTAATAGAGATTAGCCATGGAGATTGAAGATTTGGGTAACTTTGTTTTATTTATTTTCATGTTTTCTCCTTTGCACTCCATTATCTCTTTGGATTTTTAGATTTACCAATTTTAACCTAATCAAACATAAATTTCCAGAGATACATTTGGTGAACCCGACGTGAATCTTACAATTTTGCAAAGAAATTGGTTTGTTTTCTTGTTTGTTTTTGTTGTTTTGTAGGTTACAGCCAAAAATTCCTACGAAATCCTGTCATCTTTTTTTGAGCACAGAAAAATGGGCACATAGAATCTTTAAAAATGATTATCTGGGTTTGGTAGGTCTTGTTCTTAGATTTCTATAACTTTAAACGGTTTAAAATTTTGTTAAGATTTGAGAAAGTTATGACTGTTTTAGTATTTGTTATTTTTTAATCCAGCTTTCAAAACCCGCGTTTTCTTTTGCCTATAACATTTTTTTTGTGTAGAATCATGGAAAAATACTTTCTGGGTTTTGAAGATTTAATTTTCAGCTTTCCATGGATTCAGACAATTTAAAATTTTGTTAAGTTTTGAGAAAGTTATCGCTGTTTTAATTTGTTGTTGTCATTAAACTTTTTTCTTTTGAGTTACTAATCCGAGTTGGTAGCATGTGGCATTGGAATTTTTCGTGGGTCAAAGGCATATATTCAAACTACTGACATGTGATTTTGCAGCTACGTGTGTCGAAGATTTATCTCTCAAACCACTTGTTTACAATTTTTAATTTAGGAACATTTCCTTTGGTGCTCTAAAATGAACTCTGTTTGCAAGTGTTTGATTATGTTTGAACAAATGGTAGGTGATTATGCTCTCACCTTGTGAAAACTTGGTGATCATAAAACCAAACCCATTTTATCTATTATACACCCTTAAGACTTAGTAATCGAAGTATCATCTCCCCTTGCACTTTCAGGCGATCCTGGGTGTAAGAGAAACAGTTACTGGCTCTAGAACTTGGGTCTGCCTTGGTGGGAAAAAGTACTCACCCCAAGGCGACTTAGACTAACAAAGGAGTTTTTTGGCCAAGCTACCCCTGACTGGTATATAAATGTGAATCCTAAGGGAAAGTCTAGGGTTACGAGTGTGGATGTGTCATACAAACCAAGTAGTACTCCCCAAAACCCTATCGAGCTTAACCTCTTCAGGCTGGAGTGCCTCCTAAACAAAGCTTAATCTTGTGCACCATGTATGGCCACTCGAACAGGGGTCCTAAATTAAATTCCTTTGTGTAGTAGCCAAAAACCTTCTATTTGCTAGCGTAACACCGGTCAGTGTGAAGGCATCCACATCTTCAGAGTCTATAGTAGAGGTGATCAATCTGCCATGGGAGTTTCATGGGGGTTGGAAGCTTGGTTGGCCTGAGAAGAGAGTGCACTGTAAGGGGGAGTCTATGCAGCCAAGCTTCTGGATTCACACGCTACTGATATGCGGTTGGGAAAACCCACGTGGAATCTAGCGAATATTGTCCTGGCCTAACCATAGGATTGTGCTTGTCTTATGTGTGTTTGCATACACCAAAACATCATGCTTGTCAAGTGTTTTCTAGATTTTCAAAAAATATACACAACATTCACAAATCTGGACACAAAACCTTAGACAACTCAGACTTTTCAATAAAACATCAAAACAACAGTCTTAGCCTACTATGAAACATCTTCTTCCAGAAGTCTTCTGTCAAAACCAAATCATGAGATTTCTCAAATCTCTCATTCCTTGTATATTTTAGCTTGCATCTTACCATAGGGTCATCTTTGCAAATATTTAGCTTCATACTTAGGCTTCGCCATTTGCATTTTCAGTCATAAACCAAAAACTTAGGTCCTCATCTCATTTTGCATATTTTGGATTAGGACAACCTTACCTCACTTTGCAAAATCACGACTTTCAAAATTATGTTATCATTAGACTTAGACATCATTATCTCTTTTAGTCATTGCCCTTTTGTGAGATCCTTTTGACTCAAAAGTCTAGTTAGGAAGACTCACTTGTCATTTTGTCCTTGTCATTTAGTCCTTCAAACAAGTCCTTTGATATTCCAAAATTGAGACATAGATCAAACATAGGGTGGTTAGGCAACCTTCTTCCAAATCATTTTAGACCTCTGCATTTCCATACCTTAGACATTCAAATCATTTTAGTCCTCACCTTGCATATTTTTAAAATCCAAAATATTGTCATCATAGTCCTCATTTGGCATCTAGACTTTGCATTGGTCATTTCCTTAACCAACATTTTCACATTAGTCCTCACTGTCACCTTGGCATTTGACATGACATCTCTTAACAATTTATCACCTTGCATTAGTCATTTTCCTTAGGAAAACGTCATTATCACCTTGCATTGTAATCCTCCAAAAATAAAAAATAAAAATTGGTGTCATAACTTGTCATCTTAGTCTTCATTTTCCTTTGGCATTAGTCATTTTCTTTAGACAACATTGTCATATTGCATCTCTTATTGTCAAAAAATCCAAAAACATAGTCTTGCATTATCATCTCTTTGCATCGTCATCCTAGTCACCTTGGCTTTTGGCATACTTGCATTATCATCTCTTTGCATCGTCGTCCTAGTCACCTTGGCTTTTGGCATACTTGCATTATCACCTGGTTGCATTAGCATCATTTATCACACAAAAGGAAAAAAAAATAGACTAGTGTCATACTTGCATTGTCATCATCCTCATTTGAGCAATCCCCTTTTATGGTTGAGACTAGGCTTTAAAGACAGAGAGAACAAATGGAAAACTTTGGACAAGATTTCAATCCCAACATTGATAATAAAACTTATGACACGAACCAACATTGGACTTTTTCTGACCCATTTTACAACATGAACATGCCATCTTCATCATGAAAACCTTCTAAACCATTCATACAAAGAGACCAAAATGGACGAGTATACGTAGAAGACTTAGAAGCTGCAATGCAAAATCCTGATATAGCCTCCTTTGTAGAAAAATTGGTCTTACGTGACCCTCAAAGGTATCTAGCCATGCTTTTGGACCAAGGGGCTAAGTTACCACGAGGCTTTGAGATAAATACTTTGGGACCTCCATCCGTCTACCCTCACCATCAACAGTCAATTAACATAAATCCTACCATTAATTCACAACAAACATCCACTTATCACCCTTATCCTAACCTTGACAAGGGAAACCAACTGTCCACTAGTCCATTTCAAGTCTTCACGTCATATGCTAGTCCTTCACCTATCAATCTTGTCCAAGTCTACATGCCTTATCAACCATCTACCAACTCATGTCAAGTCTCCACATCATACCTTATTAATCCAGTCCAAGTCTCCATGTCCTATCCTAGTCCTTCATCCATTAATCCTTTTCAAGTCACCCCCTCACAAGCCACTTTTAGTCATGAAAATTCTATCATTGTCCAAAGTCAAATCCCATTGTCTAAACTTGAGGATACATGTCAAAATGAAAGCCCAAAGCATGACCGTATAATGTCACCCTCATGTCAAGAACAAGGTAGTCCACCCCATGACCCTATCTCAAATTCCATTCAAGAAGTCCTTCAAAACAATCATGACATCCAAAATATACCTATCCTTGACAATGATTCTATTCCCACTTATATCATCCATGACAACCCCATCTTTGACCAAGACCCTACCATTGACCAAGAAGTACAAAACAATCCACTCCGTGACCTTTACGCCATTTATAATCAAACACTTAATGACCCTATTCAAGCCCCAACTATTGACACTTTCCAAGATGAGACACCTGCCTCCATTGGACAGATAGATGATATTCCTTAAGAACAAGAGTCTTCCATTATGGACATATTTGCAAATGATCAAGCTATATTTGACTTCATTGGACTCCATGACACTGACCATAATGATGGCTTCAACATCGACATGGAAGCACCAATAGAATCATCTGAACCTGACATGTCAAAAGATCAGACCAAAGATATCACTCAGAAATATGGCCAACATGAGAATGAAGCTAAGACACTTTATCAACTAGGGTCATCTATCTTTGTCAGAGCAGGCTTTCTTGTAGACGAAAATATTCCAAGTGACAGTGTCCACATACATCATGATGGGTTAGCATCTTGCTTTCAAAACAATAAATATCCCATCACAAACAAAATCTGTCAGAGCATGCATTATCAAGGCAAGGGACTAGGCATACACAAGCAAGGCATTCAAGAACCAATATAGCTCCAGGAAAATTATAGACATCAAGGTCTTGGCTATTCTTCAATTAGCAAATTAAATAATGTCAGTGGAACCTCCTCGATACTGGGGGCAACCTTGTTAGATACAAACGTCAAAATAGAGTCCATGAGTGATCCTTGTCATAAGATTGCTGCCAACACCTTGTCCACCCACACCATAAACCATCATTCTCAACATCTTAAACCTTCCCTTTGGAACCAACAAAAACAAAAGTCTTACAAGGTCAAAAATCAAATGTCAAAGGCCATCGAACCAGACAAAAAGACAAGTGGACAAATGAAATTAAAATGGATCCCAAAGAAAAGTGGATCAAGCAAAGAAAATATGTCAAAAGAAAAAGTTAATCAAAATGTGGAGCCACAAGACAAGAGGACTCCCATATATAACACATGTCAACCTCCTTCAAATTGGTCATCAAGAAAGGCATCTAAAGGTGTTGGTTCCAAATTCCATCCCTCCAAAATCCGTCATCCATCATACCAAGTTTAGAAAATTAAAAGTGATTCATCCAAACGTCCAAACAACATTTCCATGTCTACCATCATCCATCATAATCCTACATCTCGCCTAAAGTCCAAAAATCCCATGTCACAAATCCATCGCATCATGGCAGCAACTTTTTATCACAAGGATTCTCATGGCACTTTATCGCGATGTGCGTATTCTGATAAGGCCAATTCTAGTATCAGAAAGGACCATGATGACATCAATCAACTGTATGCAAGTGCTATCCTTCTGACAAGCCAACTACTTCAAAAAGGACATTATTGGCATATCATGGTACCAGTCTCTACATCAACACAGTCAGTGGATTCAGAATAGTCAGTGGTCATCTAAAGCATCCATGCTATCCAAAAATACAAAAAAAAAAAAAAAAATTGAAAAATTTAAAAAATCATCACCTTGATGAAAACCTGGCAAACAGGCATTTTGGTGACACAAAAAAGAAAAGAAGAGAAAAATCAAAAAAGTCAAGAAAATAGTAAAGAGAAAAATTTCATCCAATGGTGAAAACCTGGCAAACAGGCGCCATGTGTAGTCAGTCATTGTTGTGCCATCTACTACCACTCTACCTACCTTTGTCCCTAATGAACATACTCTTTTCCAACATTCGTCATAACACTTCATCCTGATATCATGATATTTTTTTCCATGGCTGACAATGGTTGAAATCAAGTCTTGCATACTGTCAATTGTCCATGCTATTCATGCCTTTTCTTTACATTTCATTTTTCCCTGGCTCGTACTCAACTTGACTAGGGGAAAAAATTTATCATGAGACTGCAGTGGGTACCGCACATGATCCTAAAAATAAAAAAATGTCCTAAAAAAGACCTAAAAATAAAAAAATGTCCTGAAAAAAGACCTAAAATCAAAAAATGTCCTGAAAAAAGACCTAAAAATTAGAAAATGTCTTGAAAAAGACCTAAACATCATAAAATGTCCTGAAAAAAGACCTAAACATCAGAAAATGTCTTGAAAAAAGACCTAAACATTAGAAAATGTCCTGGAAAAAGACCTAAAAATCAAAAAATGTCTTGAAAAAAGACCTAAAAATCAGAAAAATGTCTTGCAAAAAAAAACCTAAAAATTGAAAAACGTCATGAAGAAAACACAAAACTTCCAAAATGTAGTCATGTCAGTCAACATAGTCACGTCAATTCAAGTCTTGATTAGTATTTTTCATTATCGAAATATGTTGTCTCTACGCATTTGCTACGTAGGCAAGACTCATGTTTGAGTCCTCGAGACATTAGGTCAGTCTTATTAGGTTGTCAAAATAAATCATGACTCAATCTTTGGTCAAGAGGACAAAGTCATTGGTCGTGTCGAACTACGAGGTCTCTGAGTGCATGACGTAGGCAAGGCCATCTGTTGATGGGCCCCCGAGGCCACACTAGATCAGTCCATTAGGGTTCATTGCACAATTTTTGCACACACATGAAATAGTCTTTAAATTTGAACGAACAATCTACCCAAGTGAACTTCGAAAATCTGTCAACGAAACATGACAATCATCTTGGCATATCAAAATCGGTCAATCTTAGTCAAATCTTGCTAACTGTTCAGATGTGTCCTTCTGAAGGGTAGCCCGTCATTTAATCATGCCCTAGGATGTGTCCTTCCTAGGCATCGTCATCATCATCCAACATTTTGAGCAATCCTCTTGACATTTAAGGATCGCTCCTCTTGACATCAATGTTCTTTCAGATTTGTCCTTCTGAAGAACAACCCCTATCATTTATGCCTTAGGATGTGTCCTTCCTAGGAATTGTCACTGTCACCTGGAATTTTGAGGGATCCTCTTGACTTTTGGGGTTTTCTCCTCTTGACATCAACATTATTCAAGATGTGTCCTCCCTAAATTTGGCAATCTTCGACACTCGTCATCTTAGCATCTTCAAAACCTTGACACCCTGGCATCTCGACATCAAATCAGACATCTCAACATTAAAAAACTTGGCATCCACAAACACTTGGCAAACACTTGGCACTTGTTTGTTGATTTTTCATCATGTTACTAATTTTTCAGCGAGATCCTGACAACAGGATTTAGAGAAGCAGCGACATATCATGACATTTGTTTTACCTTTTGACACTCATGTTACTAGTTTCTCAACAATGTCTTGACTTCAGGATTTTGAAAAGCAGCGACGTATCATGATGATGGTTTTGGCTTTATTTTGTCCTTTTTGGAAATCATGTTGCTAGTTTCTTGAGGATGTCTTGGAAACAGGATTTAGAGAAGCAACAACATTTCATGATTTGTCCTTCTTGTCTTTTTCTGCTTGCGGTTGGTTATGACAAAAAGACTAGAGAAAATATGCCTTTTTGTATGAGGTCGCTGACGCTGCATCATCTTGGCATTGTCAAAACCTTGACACCCTGGCATCTTGACATCAAACCATACATCTCGACATTAAAAATCTTGGCATCCAGACACACTTGGAAAACACTTGGCACTTGTTTGTTGATTTTTCATCATGTTACTAGTTTTTTAGCGAGATCCCGACAACAGGATTTAGAGAAGCAATGACATATCATGACATTTGTTTGCAGCACGGCACTCATGTTTGCTGGATTTCTCAACAATGTCTTGACTTGAGTTTTGAAGAAAGTAGCTGACGGCGTATTATCATGATGATGGTTTTTGGCTTTATTTTTGTCCTTTTTGGGAATCATGTTGCTAGTTTCTTGAGGATGTCTTGGAAACAGGATTTAGAGAAGCAACGACATTTCATGATTTGTCCTTCTTGTCTTTTTCTGCTTGCGGTTGGTTATGACAAAAAGACTAGAGCAAATATGCCTTTTTGTATGAGTCATGATCATCCTTGTTTGTGACTGTTTAAGTCAAGTGATGGTATGACCTTGCACACCTTGATTTACATCATATCATGGTGTTTGTTGGCCATCACGATAATCTACCCAATGATGATTAAGAGCAACAATTAGTAGTCCTATGGCAATGTGTTGAAGGATCTTTTTCGTCTTACTAACATGCGTCTCCTTCTGTTTTGTCATCTTCCCTCGCCCATCTCATATAGGCATTGCATCCATATCATCATCCATATCTTTGGCACTGACATTTTTTTTTTATCTCTTCATATTCTAGTCTTCTCATCAATTTCGAGAGCACACCCGTGTTCTTGGAACCCATCTGTCCTCTCGAGGGAGCATACCGTAACCCTCCTCGTCATTCTTCCTCATCTTATTTTGCACTGGGGGATATTTTTGACTTATTTTTCCTTGTCACAATGCGACAGGCTGCATTATGACAAAGAGGGGCAAAATGTAGACACTAAAAATTGACCTAGGCCTGCAAGCTCCATTTCTCGCCACTTTCATCCTAGCATAATTAAGTTACTTAATTATGTTATACGGTCTATTTTCATCTATTAATTAAATAATTTTAATTATTTAATTAATTCATGTCTATTTATTCTATCCTGATCGATTAAATAAACTAATTGTGTCACTAATTTCTTCCTCTTCTTCAATAGTTAAATAGAATTATTATTTATTTAGTTATTTTGTCATCTTTTCATCTATAGTTAAAATAATTACCATTAATTATTTATCTATTCATGGTCCTTTAATTCTTCCATAGTTAAACAATTATTGAAATCATTTAACTATCCCATGCCACCTCCCCTAATTAAGTAGTTAATCTAAATTAATTATTTAAGGTCTAATTTTCATCTCTCCATTTAATTAAATTAATAAATTTAATTAAATGCTCCTCTTTTCATTTTCTCCAAATAAATAATTTGAATAAATTATTTATTTTCCACTTGTTCATTTCCTCCATTTTCAAATAAATAATTTAAAATAAATTATTTATGCACCACTTGGTCAAAGATGCCCTGTCATAATCCCCTGTCATAACATTCATTTTCTATCATAGCCTGCATGTCCCTGCATGTCCTTGCATGCCTGTCCTAGCCTGCATGTCTTTGCATGTCTTCCTGTCATGATTCCTCCAAGAATAGCATATTCTTGGTGCATCAATTCTGGGACATTGATCTTGGAATCTTTCTAGAAGATTAATCTCATCCGTCCATTCGAAACTGCCTTTTGTTATAAAATGGCAATTTCAAATTCATTTTCTCTCTCTCTCTCAAACATTCAGGCGCACTTTTGATCTTCATTTTCACAACACATTTTCATGGATACTTAGAACTTCTCTTAGGCACTTAGAGTCATCTTTGCATAGTAAAATCCTTCAACACTTGTGTAGGACATGGCATAGTCTTAAAGTTGCTTGAAGAATCTGAGGGCACTCTTCAACTTGCAACAAGCTAGAAGGTGTAATGGAGGTTAGCCATGGAGATTGAAGATTTGGGTAACTTTGTTTTATTTATTTTCATGTTTTCTCCTTTGCACTCCATTATCTCTTTGGATTTTTAGATTTAGCAATTTTAACCTAATCAAACATAAATTTCTAGAGACTTTACATTTGGTGAGCCGGCGTTTGTTTTCTTCTTGAGAAATTGGTTTATTTTCTTGTTTGTTTTTGTTGTTTTGCAGGTTACAGCCAAGAATTCATATGAAATCTCGTCATCTTCTTTTGAGCACATAAAAATGGGCGCATAAAATATTTTAATTTTAATTTTTTTTTTTGTAGGCCTCGTTCTTATCTTTCTGAAACTTCAAACGATTTAAAATTTCGTTAAGATTTGAGAAAGGTATGGCCGTTTTAGTGATCACATCTTTTAAGATTTAGTTGTTCAAATCCGAATTTTCTTTTGTTTATAACACTTTTGTCTTTGAGAATTTTGCAAAACGTTTTCTGGGTTTTAAAGGTCTATGTCTTAGCTTTCCATAGATATCTACGGTTTAAAATTTTGTTTAGTTTTGAGAAAGTTATCACTATTTTTAGTTGTTGTTTACATTCAAGTTTTTTTTTTATACTAATCTTTTGTTTTATGTGGCTGGAATGGGGCCAAAACTACTTCTTTGGGAGCAACAAAAATCCCGGGCTCTTAGTTTTTACTTTTCTTTAATTTCTTTTTTTCTTAGTTTAGTTTAGTCTCTTCATTTTCTAGTTTAGTTATTTACTGACTTTTAAGTTTTAGTTTGGTTTTTAATCTCTTGTCCTAACTTAGTTTTTTGCAGCTTTCTCGTTGGTCCAAGACATTTATGAAACTACTAACTTGTGGTTTTGTAGCTCTGTTAGTCGAAGAATCATTTCTCAAATAATGTGTTTGCGATTTCTAGTTTAGAAAACACTTCCATTGGTGCATTAAAATGAACATGTGCTTGATTCTGTCTGACTGTGCTTAAAGGTGGTAGGGGATTATGCTCTCACCTTGTGAAAACTAGGTGATCAGAAAACTAGACCCACCTTATTTTCTGTCACCCTCACGACTTAATAATCAAAGTATCCTCTCCCTTATTGCTTCGGCGATCACGGGTGTAAGAGAAACAGTTATTGACTCTAGAACTTGGGCCTGTTCTGGTGGGAAAAAGTACTCACCCCCAGATGACTCAGACCAGTAGCACCCTGAACCCGAGGGACTTCTAGCTGGTATATAAAAGTGGATTCTTGGGAAAAGCCCAAGAATCAGCATAAGGTTTCAATGGGATGGATCCAAAGGGATTGTCACCACATGGATGATGCCCTCTGAATGGAATGCACATACTAAGCTTTGCTTTTGTTTTAGAGTCCAACCTTTTTTGTCATGGTATAGTGTAGGGTACAATATCATGCCTAAAGGTACTCACTACTAACTCCCTTGAGTAGAGATAGCAGTTATTGGGAAGTGATGACCCAAGAATCTAAAGTTGGTGTGCCCAAATGACTTTAATGAGCCGTGGAGGGGAGCCAGTGCCACTAAACTTCTAAGCTATCCGCTCTCGAGAAGGAAAGGTGTTTAGCACCAATCCGGGGTATATCGGTGGGCTATATCAAGTATACAAACCCTTGGCCTATTGGCCTATTAGGATTGTGCTTGTCTCATGTGCATTTGCATACACCAAAATATTATGCTTGTCAAGTGTTTTCTGGATTTTCAAACAATATACACAACATTCACAAATCTGGACACAAACAATCAACCTCAGACAACTCAGACTTTTCAATAAAACATTAAAACAACAGTCTCAGCCTGCTATCAAACATTTTTTCCTAAGAGGTCTCTATTAGAAACCAACTTTGAAATTGCTCAAAATCCTCATTATTCAACCATTAGTTTGTATTCTTGACCATAGGATTAATCTTTCAAATTTTAGTTTCATCCATTAGGTTTCATAATCATCATTTTCAACATTAGCTTGACCATAGCTTTTCATTTTTGCATACTTCAGGTTAGGCCAACCTTATCACAATTTGCAAAATTATTGTTTTCAAAACTAGGTTATCTTGGACTTAGTCATCATTTATATTTTTAGTCATCGTCCTTTTTGTGAGGATTTCCAACTCAATAGTTTAGTTAGGAAAAATCACTAGTCATCTTGACCTTGTCACTTTGTCATTTTCAACAAGTCCTTTGGTAACCAAAATCAAAAACAAGGATTAAGCTTAGAGTGCTTAGGTACCCCTTTCTCCAAATTGCATTCATTTTAGTTCCTACCTTGCATAATTTATTCCAAAAAAAATCCAGAAATATCATTCATCCTAGTTGTCATTTTGAACCTATACCTTGCATTAGTTTCATCACCTTAGTCCTCATTTTGCACCTTGAACTTTCAATTTTCCTAGTCCACATTGTCATTTTCCTAATCAACATTGTCATCCAAGTCAGCATCGTCATCCTAGTCACCTTGGTTTTAGGCATACTTGCACTATCATCTCTTTGCATTGTCATCCTTTATCACACAAAAAGACAAAAACATAGGCTAGTGTCATACTTGCATTGCCATTATCTTCATTTGAGCAATTTCCTTTGATGGTGGAGACAAGACTTCAACGAAAGAAAAAACTAATGGCAGAATTTGGACAAGACTTTAACAACACAAATATCAACACCAATCCCAATGACTGGATCTTTGACGACCCATTTGGCAATTTGAATGCAAAATCTTCCATGAACATGTCAAATTCTCTTCAAAATCCACTTTTTGAACAATTCATACAAAGAGACCAAAATGGACAAGTTTACATTGAAAACTTAGAGGCAGCAGCCCAAAATCCTGTAGTCGCTTCGTTTGTCGAAGACTTGGTCTTGAACGATCCTGAACGATACCTCACTATGCTCTTAGACCAAGGCGCAAGATTACCAAAAGGCTTTGACATTAATACCATACAACTTGTCTCTCCTAATCATACGACACAAAACACAACATCCCAACATGACACGAACAATACCTCGACCAATCACATTGCTGTTACTACACAAGTTGCTACTACCACCATTAATGCGACATCTACTGGCACCACAAATCAAAACACCCCCACCTCAACTAATATGACACTTATTGGAGGAACATCTACTATGACCATGCCTACAATGTCCACATCATCTTCACAAACGCTAGGAGCTACCTTTTCATAGTCCATGCCTACAACTTCCACATCATCTTCACAAATGATAGGAGCCACCTTTGCGTCTACATTAGTAGGCACCACCTCCTCAAATCCTATGATTGGTTCTTCATCTATGACAATGGAGGCATCTTCATCACATCCTTACGGTGGAACCTCATTTGATCCATTTGGATGAAACTCACAACATGTTTTCATTCAAGGTCCTCAACACAACATTAACACATCATCGCTAATGAACATCCCACATGGACAAGGGCACAATACACATATATCACATGGACACTTTCAAGGACCACACACTACCATGCCACACAGACAATTCTTTCAACAAGGACAAGGAAATCAAATGACACAACAAATGCATACCTTTGGACATCAAACAAGTCAGGGACCTCAAATACAGACGAACATGGTTGGGTCACATATTCCTACATACTCGTCCCAGATTCATACTCAACAACATACCCCCAATCACAACTGGCAATATCAGCAAAACATACCTTACTTTCAGGCAACCAATGATCCCGTTGTACACACCTTGCTAGCAAAAGTGGATGACCTTCAAAAATAGATGGAAAATATGAAAACCTCTGACAAGAAGACACAAATTCCATATGACTTATGTCCATATCCTTTTGATACAATGTTGTACATGCCACCATTTCCACATGGTTATGTGGCTCCAAACTTCAACAAATACAAGGGTAAAACAAATCCACTTGACCACATCAGAGAGTTTGTAACAAGTTGTGTGGATATCGCTCATGAGCACACATATCTAATGCGATTGTTTCCTAAAAGCCTCGCAGGACCAGCCCTAGAATGGTTCTATACATTGCAACCTGGAATTCAATCATGGAAAGAACTTGCTGAAAAATTCATGAAAAATTACACATACAACATTGACACAGACACCTCCATTACCAATCTATGCCAACTCACACAAGAAGATTTAGGTGAAACCTTTTTACCATTCTTTCAAAAATGGAGGGGCCTAGCGAGTTGCTGTCATATAGACATACCTGAAAAGGAAAAGGTTGACATGTTCGTACAAACGTTATTAGGCCCACTGAAAAATGGCTTGCGTGTTCATTGTTGCACAACTTTTGCAGACCTAGTTGAACGAGGTGTCCAAGTTGAACAAGCCCTCATAGCTGAAGGAAGACTAAAATACGGTCCTAAAAACACAAATGCAAACCCTCCTTCTACTGACAAAACCAAATTTTGGGTTAAGAACAAACATGTTACCAACGATGGTGTAGTCGATGCTAAGGCTGTCAACACTATGGGTCCTATGATTACTCTAAAAGGGACACAACCACAAAACACACAAATGATGACACAAAACTATGCTGCTAATGCTATCTAGACAAATCAGAATAACCAAGGCAATCAAAACAATCAAATTCAAGGGCAGCCTAGACAACCAAGACAATTCCTTAGAAATCGCACATATACCCCTTTGGGTGAACCTATTGATGAAGTACTCAAGAAATGCATTCAAAATGGTGTCATCACACTTCAGGACCCCAAACCATATGACCCTGGATAGTTTAAACCATCTTGGTGGGATGATAATGCATTTTGTGACTATCACCAAATAAAAGGACACAAAACATCTTCTTGTAAACAATTGAAAAATCTGGTACAAGACCTTATTGAAAAACGTATCATTGAAGTTGGAAGGCCACAATTTTCCTCTAATGTGGATCATACAATACACAAGAACCCACTGCAGGATCATGGTTCAGGAAACCCTTCTATGTCAAACCTTAATAACAATACTCAAGCCAACCATGCCCATATTGCATATGACTATTCCGGGGGACCTATTATACATCACATTAGAACAACTGAGGAACATGTCTGCACAGTCACCGTTAGAAAGGTCCTTGAATGCAATGTCACCACTCGCGGTGGAAAGATCACCATAGCCGACCCTCCTCCCCCTAGACAACCAAAGGTAACAATAGCTGGCCCGTCCACTTCACAGTTGCAATCCCGTCCACAAAACAAGCAATCCCAACCTAAAGGAAACTTTAATCTTATTGACCAGCTTGGAAAAACACCTGCACAAATCTCTATTCTTGAGTTGTTATGCATCTCACCTGCCCATAAGGCCATCCTAGACAAAACACTGCAAGAATCCTCTGTTCCCCAAGATATTGATGTCAACCAATTTGAAGCCATGGTAGGATATCTCATGACACCCCACCATATCACCTTTTCTGACCAAGACTATTCGTCATCCAAATCCAACCATAATGATGCCCTTCATATCGAAGTCTTTGTTCATAAACATAAGGTCAGACGAGTCTTAGTAGATGGCAGAGCAGGATTGAATATATGTTCCTTAAAATTGGTCAAGGCACTAGGCTTTTCTGATGCTTGCGTAGATGCCACAAGAAACATTGTTATCAAGGCATATGATGATGTAGAACGTTCCTCTCGGGGTGTAATTACACTCCCAATTCGGATCGGGCCAGTCATTGTTGACACCACTTGTCAAGTTCTAGATTTGGACCTACCATACAACATTTTACTCGGTCGACCTTGGATCCATGCTTTGAAAGCCATTCCCTCCACATATCACCAGTGCTTGAAGTTTCCTTTTGAAGGAACTGAGATTGCTATATACGGAGACCCTGATCCATTCCAATATTGTACCAACTTATGGGGTGTCTCGAAACGTCAAGTCCCTATCAATAGGGAAGCTCTGACATCTTTGCCTTCTAAATTCATTGATCCCTCAACACTCGTGAAATCTTCCGCTTCTTCATCCATCGCTTCCACTCCTACTTCTTTGACCACCATGACCACTTCCATAACACCTTCCACTTCATTTATCACCCCAAGTGTCGACCCAAGGTTCCAAATTCAGGATCAAGGATGTGGAGAGTACAAGCTGAATACGGCCTATTGCATAACCAAGATGCCCAAGTCTCCCCAAGTCTATGGAAAACCTTGTTTTAGAATACAAGCAAAAGAAACTTTCAGGGTTCCTCCAAATACAGTTTTCATAAAGTGGGGTGAAATGAGTCAAGAGGACACAGATGATATACTATCCTAGATTTATAGAGAACCATGAGACTTAACTCCCTTGCCAGTAACAATATATGGAAAAGGATACAACATGATAAAAGCAAAAGGTTATGATGGAAAAAGTGGTCTTGGCAAGGATAAAAATGGAAGGCGTGAGCCACTATCAGTTTTAGAAAGACCAAAACATCTTGGGTTAGGGTTAGGTCCATGAGAATCTGGCGATCCAAGTACCAATGTACTTCCATGTGAGTTAGTGTATGCTTCAGACTATGTTGAGACAATTGAGGACACCTCCTTTGAAACTGACCCTCACAAATGAGAATTTGGCTCTCAGCGATCCATAAGTAACTATTGCCTGGATGAGTTGTTCCTGGAACCTGGCAAGCCTACATTTGAGGAATGATTCTGACAAATGTTTAAGATCGATACAACATCAAATGATGTCAAGTCCAGATCATGTTCTATTCCCATTTGTCCCAGCCCTGACATACCAACCCAGTCATCCCAAATTCATGACAATCATTTGGAACCACCTAAACCATCACTTTCCACTACTGATCTTGACTCTAATGCTACTCCCTTTGTCCCTTATTTCGTTGGTGAGTATGAAACAAGCAAAGGAGAATACTGGATAGAATCTGACATAGAGCCAAGCGATGACAATTTCATTTTTAACCTCTTGGCATCCATTTGCATGCTCTCTGTGTCATCTCCTCAATTTGCAAATGCTGATGAATGAATATCTTTAGTTTACCTTGACCTAATTGACTGAAACCAACAAGGCCCACTAGTAATGGACACTTTTCAAAATGATGAGGCTTTAGTAGAATTTCTAGGACTACGTGAGGGCATTCCAAATGGGGATCACAAAGCTAGATTTTCCATTGACTTGGATTGTGCTGCTTATTTTAGGGAGACTACACCATCCTCTAGTTGCAAAATTAAAAAGAAAAATAAAATAAAAAATGACACATCTCTAAATGAATAATGAAAGGCACCTTCTGATGACAAAATAGTAAAAATAAAGGATGTATCCAAGGGTGAAAACCTCCTTGAGGTACCTAAAGGTGGAGGATTGGAATTTCTCCCCATAGACAGAGAAAAATCAGCAATGCTTATAGAAGACCCCAAAATGGTTCTCTTTGCGGCATCATTGACGGAAGTTGAACATCAAGAATTTCAAAAGTTCTTCTCATAACACAAGGTAAACTTCGCATGGTCTTATGCTAACATGCCAGGATTAGATCCTGAGTTAGTATTGCATCACTTGCCATTATTGCCAGATGTCAAGCCAGTAAAACAAAAGCTAAGAAAAATGCACCCGCAAGGGGCATTGTTGGTTAAAGATGAACTCAAAAAGTTGTTGGATGTGGGTTTTATCAAATCAATTAACTATGCTGAGTGGATATCCAACCTCATACTTGTCACTAAGTATACTAGACAGATTCATGTATGCACAGACTTCTGAGACCTCAATAAAGCATGTCCTAAAGATGATTTTCCTCTGCCAAACATTGACATCATTGTGGACCTTACAACTAGATATGAGATGTTGTCCCTTATGGATGGTTTCTCGGGTTATAATCAGATTCGTATTGCCACTGAAGATCAACACAAAACTGCTTTCACATGCCCTTGGGGTACATATTGTTGGACTGTAATGCCATTTGGTCTTAAAAATACAGGCACTAGATATGAAAGGGCAATGACAACAATATTCCATGATTTGATACACACATTAATGGAGGACTATGTAGATGACCTTTTGGAAAATTCATTGAAAAGAAAAGACTACCTTTCAGTATTGGACAAAGTTTTTAGGAGGTTGGAACAATATAAGGTCTAGTGAAACCCAGAAAAGTGTGTTTTTGGTGTAGCATTAGGCAAGTTATTGGGATACATAGTCTCCCGTAGAGGAATTGAAGTTGATCCCGCTGAAGTCAAAGCTATATTGGATATGCCTCCTCCTAAGGGAATCAATGACATAAGAACGTTACAAGGTATACTTCAATCTATCAGACGGTTTATTGCTCAACTCACAGATAGGTGTCAACCATTCCAGTATCTTCTAAGCAAAGGGATCCCCTTTGTGAGGATAGATAAGTGTCAGGAAGAATTCAACCAAATCAAACAATATTTATTGTCACCTCCAGTTCTCATGCCTCCTATCCAAGGAAAACCATTAATTTTGTACATCTCTGCAACTACTTTAGCACTGCGGGCATTACTAGCATAGAATGACTATGAATAAAAAGAAAGGGCCATATATTATATCAGTCGAACACTAGTGGGGTATGAGTAAAATTACACACCCATTGAATGTGCTTGTTTAGTAATTGTATTCATAGCCCAAAAATTAAGGCATTATATGTTAAACCATAAGACACACTTGGTAGCCAAGATCGATCCCTTGAAGTACCTCTTGAGTAGAGCAGCATTGACAGGATGTTTAGTAAAATGGGTCACAATCCTTAGTGAATATGATATTCAATATGTCGAACGGAAAGCCATCAAAGGACAAGTGATAGCAGACTAGCTCGTAGATGCACCAATACTAGATAATCATCCTATTACAATAGAATTTCCAAATGAGTCTGTATTTCATGCAGAGTCCCAATAGCCTTGGAAATTATACTTTGATGGATCTCACACTAATCATGGCTCAAGAGCTGGAATACTATTCATTACTCCACAAGGAGATTCCATCCCAAGGTCATTCCGCATTGCATTTTCATTCACTAATAACATGGCAGAGTATGAAGCACTAATTACAGGGCTTCGAATGGCTCTTAGTTGGAAAATCAAGAATTTGCAGGTCCTCAGCGATTCTCAGCTAGTTATAAACCATGTCAATGATGAATATGAAACCAAAGATGAGAAGCTAATGCCTTATAAATGAATGGTTGATAGTTTCCTAACATATTTTTATAGACTATCCTTTGAACTAATTCCAAGAACATAGAATAAGGCTACTGACGCTATGGCAACTATTGGATCTTTGCTTGATATTCCCAACAATGTCCCACAGTTTGAGTTTTTGGTTGAGCAATTATTGGTTCTAGCTTATGATGTCCCCAAATCAGAAATTGTCTGTGAGCTTGTTGGTTCTAGTTCCCCCTGGTATAAGGACATTTTTTACTACCTTCATTCCCAGATCCTTCCCCAAAACTTTTCCAATAACCAAAGGAAGTCCTTTATACGCAATGTTGCACATTATATGATCATCAGTGACACCCTTTATTGCCATAGCTTTGAAAATACCCTTCTCTATTGTCTCGACACTAATGAAGCAAAAATGACCTTATAAGAAGTGCATGAGGGTATATGTGGGTCCCATTCAAGTGGCTTGACCTTGGCTAAAAGTATTACGAGACTTGGGTACTATTGGCCGACACTAGAAAAGGATGCACTAGAATTTGTAAGAACATGTCGCCAATGTCAAATTCACAGTGATTTAATTCATGCTCCAGTGCAAGAGTTGAGGCCGATCACTTCTCCTTGGAATTTTACACAATGGTGACTTGATCTCGTGGGAAAAATTCATCCTACATCCTCTAATGGACATAAATTCATTATCACCGCTACTAAGTATTTTACTAAGTGGATCGAAGCCATTTCGCTCACTTACATTACTGGAAAACAAGTCTCCAAGTTCATCCTCAATTATATCATTTGTAGGTATGGCATTCCATAATCCATCATCACAGATAATGGTCATCCCTTCAAAAATTAGGAGGTCCATGAATTATGCCAACATTTCTATATTAGCCATCACTTTTCCATGCCTTACTATCCACAGGGAAACGGTCAAGCTGAGGCATCTAATAAAACAATTATCAAACTCCTCAAAAAGACTGTCAATGATGCTGGCCGTGATTGGCACATCCAACTCAACCCTGCTTTGTGGGCATACCGCACGAGCATTCGTACTCCCACCAGTACCATGCCTTTCGCCCTTGTCTTTGGATCCAAAGCCATCTTGCCTATAGAGGTTGAAATTCCATCTTTGTGAGTCTCCATGAAAGGCCTTACGACTGATGAAGAATACATACAATCAAGACTGCATGAGTTAGAAATGCTAGATGAATGTAGACACAATGCATTGGATCATTTGCAAGCATACCAAAATCGTTTGTGTAAAAGTTATAACAAAAGGGTGATGGCTCGAAAGTTTGACATTCATGACCTAGTTCTCATGCAGAATCCCAAGAATCAATCAGATAGAGAAAAGCCAGAAAATTTTTAGCCCAATTGGCTGGGCCCTTACGTCATCATAGCATCATTTGGTTTTGGAGCTTATCAATTAGCTATTGCTAAAGGTGAACAGTTGACAAAGCTAATCAATAGTCTACATTTGTGCAAATTCTATGCATAGCATCGGAAAGCCTATCCAAAAATTGGTAAAAATACAAAAAAAAATGGAAAATAAAAAAAATTTCACCTTGATGAAAACCTAGAAAACAAGCATCCTGGTGACACCCAAAAAAAAAAGAAAAAAATGACAAAAATAAAGAGAAATAATTCGTCCAATAGTGAAAACCTGGTAAACAGGCGCTTTGGATAAGTACCATGGTGAAAGCTTGGCAAACAGGTGCCATGTGTAGTCAGTCATTGCTGTGCCATCTACTATCACTCTATCTACCTTTGTCCCTAATGAACATACTCTTTTTCAACATTCGTCATAACACTTCATCCTGATATCATGATATTTTTGTCCATGGCTAACAATTGTTGAAATCAAGTCTTGCATATTGTCCACTGTCCATGCAAGTCATGCCATTTCTTTACATTTCATTTTTCCCTGGCTCATACTCAACTTGACTAGGGGAAAACCTTTATCATGAGACTATAGTGGGTACCACACGTGATCCTAAAAATTGAAAAATGTCCTAAAAAAAGACCTAAAAATCAGAAAATGTCTTGTAAAAAGACCTAAAAATTAGAAAATGTCCTTAAAAAAGGCCTAAAAATCAGAAAATGTTCTGAAAAAAGACCTAAAAATTAAAAAATGTCCTAAAGTAAACACAAAAATTCCAAAAAATAGAGTCATTTCAGTCAGCATAGTCATGCCAATTCAAGTCTTGATTAGTCTTTGTCATTGTCAAACTACGTTGTCTCTATGCATTTGCTATGTAGGAAAGGCTCATCTTTGAGCCCATGAGACATTAGGTCAGTCCTATTAGGTTTTCCAAAATAAATGATGACTCAAACTTTCATCAACAAGACAAAGTCTTTGGTCGTTTCGAACTACGAGGTCTCTAAGTGCATGATGTAGGCAAGGTCATCTGCCGATGGGCCCCTGAGACCACACTAGGTTAGTCCATTAGGGTTCATTGCACAATTTTTGCACACACATGAAATAGTCTTTAAATTTGAACAAACAATCTACGCAAGTGAACTTCGACAATTTGTCAAGGGAACATGACAATCATCTTGGCATATCAAAATAAGTCAATCTTAGTCAAACTTAGTCAAGCCAGTCAAATCTTTCTTACTCTTCAGATGTGTTCTTCTGAAGGGTAGCCCATCATTTAACCATTCCCTAGGATGTGTCCTTCCTAGGCATCATCATTGTCATCTGGCATTTTGAGCAATCCTCTTGACATTTAAGGATCACTCCTATTGACATCAATGTTCTTTCAGATGTGTCCTAAAGAAAATCCCCTATCATTTATGCCTTAGGATGTGTGCTTCCTAGGCATCGTCACTGTCACCTGACATTTTGAGGGATCCTCTTGAATTTTGGGGGTTTCTCCTCTTGACATCAACATTATTCAGGATGTGTCCTTCCTGAAATTGGCAATCTTCGAAACTCGTCATCTTGGCATCGTCAAAACCTTGACACCTTGGCATCTTGACATCAAACCAAACATCTCGACATTAAAACACTTGGAAAACACTTGGCACTTGTCTGTTGATTTTTCATCATGTTACTAGTTTTCCAGCGAGATCTCGACAACAGGATTTAGAGAAGTAGTGACGTATCATGACATTTGTCTTATCTTTTGACACTCATGTTACTAGTTTCTCAGCAATGTCCTGACTCTAGGATTTAGAAAAACAACGATGTATCATGATGATGGTTTTGGCTTTATTTTGTCCTTTCTAGCAATCATGTTGCTAGTTTCTCGAGGATGTCCTAGAAATAGGATTTAGAGAAGCAAAGACATTTCATGATTTGTCCTTGTATTTTTCTGCTTGTGGTTGGTTATGAAAAAAAGACTCAGGAAAATGTGCCTTTTTGTATGAGTCATGATCATCCTTGTTTGTGACTATTTAAGTCAAGTGATGGTATGACCTTGCACACCTTGATTTATGTCATATCATGGTGTTTGTTAGCCATCACGATAATCTTCCCAATGATGATTAAGAGCAACAATTAGTAGTCCTATGGCAATGTGTTGAAGGATCATTTTCATCTTACTAACATGCATCTCCTTCTGTTTTGTCATCTTCCCTCTCCCATCTCATATAGGCATTGCATCCATATCATCATCCATATCTTTGGCACTAAAATTTTTTCTATTTATTTTATCTCTTCATATTATAGTATTCTCATCAATTTCGAGAGCACAACCGTGTTCTTGGAACTCATCTATCCTCATGAGGGGGAATACCGTAAGCCTCCTTGTCATTCTTCCTCATCTTATTTTCCACCGGGGCATATTTTTGACTTATTTGTCCTTGTCACAATGCAACAGGCTACATTATGACAAAGAGTGGCAAAATGTAGACACTAAAAATTGACCTAGGCCTGCAAGCTCCATTTCTCACCACTTTCATCCTAGCATAATTAAGATACTTAATTATGTTATCCGATCCATTTTCATCT
>VDFB02111081.1:0-41751 GCA_007258455.2 Sequoia sempervirens
AATGCAATTTATAAGAGCTAAGAAGAAAGGGTGTAAACTCTTCACCATAAAGATTGAAGAACTTGGGAAGGATAGAGATGATTCAGATTTCCAAAGTTTATAGGAACTATGAAGATGGTGAAAGTAGATGAAACTGAAAAAATCGGTCATGGAGAAGTATCCAATATTAAGGCAATTTTTCAGATGTGTTTCTAGAGGAGTTACCGGGGTTGCCTCTGAAAAGGATATTTGGCTTCTCTATAGATATAGTTCCAGGGTCATAACCAATTTCTAAGGTACCCTATTGGATGATAATCACTGAACTTATGAAACTTAAGCCACAATTGGATGATTTTTTGTCGAAAGGATTGATAAGGCCAAGTGTATCACCTTGGGGATTTCCAATCATCTTTGTTAAGAAGAAGGATGGTACATTGTGTTTGTGCATTGACTATCATATGCTTAACAAAGCTACGGTTAAGAACAAGTATCTGTTGCCACGCATTGACGACCTTTTTGATCAAATGAGGGGTGTCGTCATATTCTCTAAAATAGATCTGAGATTTGGATATCAACAATTGAGAGTTAAAGATGAAGATATCTTTAAAACTACATTCAAAACCAAATATGGTCACTCTGAGTTCATTGTTTTACCTTTCGGTTTAACAAATACATCTGCAACGTTTATGAACTTGATGAATAGTGTGTTTAGGGATTACCTTGACAAATTTGTACTAGTTTTTCTAGATGATATATTGATTTATTCTAGAAATGAGGAAGAACATTGTAAGCATTTAGAAATGGTCCTACAACGGTTGAGAGAACATAGGTTGTATGGTAAACTTTCCAAGTGTATATTCTTCCAAAAGAGGGTACATTATTTAGGTCATGTGATTTCAGAAGACAGAATTTTCGTAGATCCAACTAAGATTAAAGTGGTAATTGAGTGGCCTATACCTAAGAACATGTCAAAAGTAAGAAGTTTCATGGGTTTGGCAGGATATTATAGGAAGTTTGTTGCAAAATTTTCTAAGATTGCTTTCCCAATTACTTCTTTACAAAAGAAAGGAAAGAAGTTGTATGGATTGATAAGTGTCAAGATGCTTTTGACCTACTTAAGGATAAATTAACCACCAAACCGATCTTAAAAGTACTAGATCTTGAAGGTAACTTTATGGTTATCACAGATGCATGCGAAGAAGGGTTAGGAGGTGTGCTAAGATGCAAGTAATTTCCTATGAAGCTAGAAAGTTGGAAACATATGAGATGAATTATGCCTCACATGATTTAGAATTGGAAATTGTAGTTCATGCATTGCAAATGTGGAGGCACTATTTGCTAGGAAAACCCTTTGATTTGAAAACTAACCATAATGGGTTAAAGTACCTTTTTACTCAACCTAATCTGAATGCTAGACAAAGATGGTTGGAGCTAATAGCTGACTATGATTTTAATATCAGTTATATTAAGGGAAAAGAAAATCAAGTTGCCGACACATTAAGTCAAAGATGACACATTGCTTCTATAGTAACAATCCAAACCGGTGTCAAGGGGCAAGTACTCCAAAAGTGAAAGGAGGATGAGTATTACTTTCAAGTGAAGCAAGCACTCACTGATAATCCACAAGATTCTAGGTATGAAGGTTTTCAATTTGAACCTAATGGAATACTTAGATATAAGGGTAGAATGTATGTACCTGATGTAAAGGAATTAATAAATCTGGTATGGAAGGAAATACATGAAGCACTGTACTCTGGACATCCTGGAGTAACGAAAATGATGGCTAATTTAAAACCATTATACTTTAGGAAGGGAATGAAAGGAGATGCCACAAATTTTTTGGCTAGGTGTCTTGAGTGTCAAAGGGTGAAAGTTGAGCATCATCATCCTACAGGCTTGTTATACCCACACAATATACCAGAGAAGAAGTGGCAAGTCCTAAGTATGGACTTTGTGTGAGGATTGCCTATTTCTAGGAATAAGCACAATGACATTCTAGTGGTAGTAGATAAGCTTACAAAGGTAGCACATTTTATACTAGGGAACCTAACTGATTGAACACCTGTCATAGCGAGGAAATTTGTGGAGGAATTGTTTAAATTGCATGGGATTCCTGAAAAGATTATTTCAAATAGGGATGCATGAGTCACTTCTAGGTTTTGGCAAACCTTGTTTTCTGCACTAGGGACTCAGTTGAATATTAGCTTAGGATATCATCTGGAAATGGATGGGAAAATAGAAAGGGTAAACCAAGTATTGGAAGACCTAATTAGGATGTATTACATGGATCAACAGTACAAGTGGGAGGATTACTTACCCTTAGTTGAATTTGCTTACAATAACTCTTATCATTATGCGATAAATATGGCTCCATTCAAAGCTTTGTATGGTCGAAAGTGTCAAAATCCTATAAGTTGGGATAAACTTGAGGATTGAGTAAGTCTTGGGCCAAAAATGTTGGCTGAAATGGATGAGCAAGTTAAGGTTGTTAAGAAAAGGTTAGTTGAAGCTAACAATCAATAGAAAAGCTACGCTGACGCTAAGAGAGTGCCCCGTAATTTTTCCTTAGGTGACAAAGTATTGTTGAGAGTGAAACCTCACAAGAGTTCCATTAAATTTGGAAAGTATTTTGAGTTAGCCCCGTGTTACATTGGACCTTTTGAGATTCTAGAGGAAGTGAATCCAGTAGCCTATTGGATCACGTTACCACCAGCTCTTTCCAGAATGCATAATGTCTTCCATGTGTCCTACCTTAAAAATTATTTACCAGGGGATAATCATTTCATTGATTGGACTGCTTTACAGGTACGAGACCCTGGAGTAGTAACTCTCGAGCCCATCAAGGTTCTAGGAACATGTCTACGCTTGCATAATAGAGAGGTCTTGCAATGCAAAGTCTAGTGGGAATAGTACGCAGAAGACAACTACTTAGGAGGACTATGTGGAAATTCAATAGAAATTTCTTGATATTCTTAATGCTTTTGAGAATATGTGAACAATGTGTTGTTAGTTGTTATATTTTAATAATACCTTAAGGTCATCAAGGATGATGATTCATAAGGGGGGGAGTATGTTACACCCCAGATGTAGAGTTACTATTTACTATTACTACATTGGGTAAATATGCTTGTACCTTGTTATCAATATGAATGTTATCTCATTTGATGATTGTCTCATTTGAATGTTACCTCTATTGATGTTATTCATGGTGAAATATTGGATATATGTGAATGAAAGGTTATTGAATTATCATTATTCTAACTTTGGAGATGTTAATGTATACTGCATATTGTTAAGAACAATTGACTGTCATGTGCATGTGTTAGTGGATGTAGGTATGTGTTTCATTCCTCCAAGTGGAGGGGAAGTATCACTCATGAGAAGATCTTGGTCGGGTAACTAGTAAAAGTAAACTATCTAAGCATATACACACACCACATTAGAATAATTGAGTTGATTCAGTTTGTGGGTAATAGGTAAGTCATCCTTAGCCGATATGTCTGCATTTGAGAGTCGCATTTACTTCTGCATGCATTGGGTGATGTTTATCTGTTGAGATTTTGAAAATTTTCTTGTGCTATTATGATCATATAGACAAGTGGGATGTACATGGAAGCATGTGTTATATATATGCACATGCATGCCAAAGGGATCTAACGACATGTATATGCATATGCATAGATATGCCACACAAACACACTTATCAATATGGTGGTAAACGTGAATGACTATATGTGAAACGAATGTGAACATATATATATATATATATGTATAGGCATATGTAATACATATAGTATATGCATACTCCATACATGCATATTAAAAGAATGAAACACACCATACTCTGCACTATATAGATATACCCATACATATAAAAAATACATAGAGGGCAGTTATGCTATTACATATATATATATATATATATATATATATATATATATATATATATATATATATATATATATACATATATATATATATATATATATATATATATGCTTACATTTAATATAATGTATTATTATATATACATCTTGTGCATGTAATTCCCATATATATATATATATATATATGTAAATCTATATATTACTGATATATATATAAATATCAAAAAGGTGCATTTAAGTATATATATATATGCATATAATATATATATATATATATATATATACATATATATATGCATATAATATATATATATATATTATACATATTATATATGATAATTGAGATCGACAATCTCTTAATTATTAAAGCCAATTCATAAGGCTGACCTATAGTCGATATAGACTATGGAATGAAGGTCGATGTTGACCATGTCTTTGGAAGCCGATTTAATAGCTTTCGACTACTAAGTGGAAACCGATTATCCTTGTGAATAACACACGATATATGGCGTGGTTTTGCATTTGGTATTGTTGGTTGTAGAATCCTTGACTTGGTTGATGAGGTTAATGAGACCATGCTTGACTTTGTCTCATGTATTAACTGGTTAATATTTCAATTCACTTACCATTTGGAACGACTAAAATCTACTGTCATAATATGGATATTGACTGAGTTTGATGGCGCTAAATGTGAAGAAAGAAGAATAGCAGATGGTGCCACCTTTCAGTTTGATTTCCTGTAGATGTCTTTCATTGAAAAAATTCAAATTCTTCCATGTGCAATTTTATTAAGTCTTTGAATTGCTATCATTGAAACTAGTTGATCTGTAGGAGATTTTGCTAAGTTTGAGCTTAGTTGATCACCACCTTATTGTTGAGTTGCTTTGCATAAATCTTGTTGTCTTTGTACATGCCTTAACTATAGGCTATGTGGTTTCTCTATAAATAGCTGAACTATTACATTGTGAGGGACACATTCTTTCCCAAGAGATTATACATCTTTTGTTAATCATTATTTCCTAGTTATAACCAGCCATACTTTGCTTAACATTGAGAGAGAGATCGGAAGAGAAATATTATAGTTTGTGAAGTGAATATATTTTGAGAGGAGTAAGCTATCAACTTGAGAGGTGGAGATTATAGTGACATTTCTTGAGGAGTTGTTTGTCAAGCTAGTTGTTGTTGGAGAAGGCTACTTTGTTGTCTTTAGTTTGGATAAGTGATAACAAGCATGAGGATCCCTTCTTCTTTGTTATTTTACTTTGAATGATGTGTCTTACTTGCATGGTTGAGATGTCTTTTCCAATATAAGCATTAGTGAATGTAGATTATTTTGAAAATAAAGTTGAAGCTATTGTACTATTTTCATATTGTGTTTTTATGTACTCCATAGTAGGAGATGGATGTTATCATAGGTATGATATACTAGGAATGATTGAACATGAAAAGTGCATATGGTACATTTAGCTAAGTTATTGATTTAACTAGGAAAGCTTATGCATACTCCTAGGAGAGATAATCTAGTATGGGAGGGAATTGTTTACTCACTTGTAAGTAGGGTTATCCAAGTATTTAGGTTATCTTTGGAATGAAGAACTATCCATCAAACGAAAATACCTAGCTTATGAACTTACTAGTTAAGTAGGTTTATCCATGTAGAATAATATGGTTGTAGGTTATTTGGGATGATGGACTATCCATTGAAGAAAATACTTATGTGTTGCTTAAGATAGCCTTAAGTCAAATCGACCCTGAGTAGTGTATGTGATAGATGACCCTCAGTAGAACATACTGAATGAAACACTTTGGAAAAAGTAGTGTGATGACCTTTGGCTCCACTATCAGTTCACCACGATCCAATATTACATGCTAGACAAAGATTGTGGGATTACAAGTTCTAGTTATGTAGGACACGACAATATGCTTAGTTGGTTGTCATTATTGGTTACTATATCAATATATTCATCAAAGGGAAGGGCCATCTTGATGTAGATCAAGGTGAATTATGTCCACATAATCACAATTGACAACCTTTCCAAGTTTCAAACCCTAACTATGGCGGTTTCTCACACAACCTTTCATTTCTCCTTGTAGGTTTCCAAACCTAGTTTCTTGAGCATATCTTTTAGAGAAGGCCTCAATACCACTTACCAAATACCATTATAGATACCCATTAGGCCCCTTTTCAACTTATCCAAATTGGGACTAGGGTTACTTTGGAAGAAATTCTTCAAATTAGGTTTGCTACACTGCTCCAAAGCTAAATTAAGCCACTTTTCCAAAGCAAGTAAGTGAAATTCAAACACCAACTTTCTAATCTCCACTCTAGGGGATATAATAAATCATATAAGGTCCACTTATGTAGTTTTCATCACCATGATTCATCACAAATTTGTTGTTTCACAAAATCTCTAACCTACCTAGTTTCCTAAGCCTAACACATGATGATGTTAGGCTAGGGCTTGGTCAAATTCACCCCAAACTCCATATCCTGCTCTAAAAAACTCCAAAATCTCTAAAATCACTCTAAACCCCTCCATTCCACTGAGTTTGGCCAATTTTCAACAATGGAATGGGCTTCAAAATATTATTTTTGCTCTCAAACCCTCAAACCTAGGGTTTACAGACTGTTTTCAGAAAAAAACACTTTAAACTCCCTCAAACCTCAATGAAAATCAACACAACCAAAACCAAAATTATAGTAGATTCATTACTTTAACCATTCACATATATTTCATGTTATAAACCAGTAGTACGGAACAGTACTACACTCAGAAACAACATAAAACACTAGAAATTAACAAAAAACAAAGCTTGTTTTATTGTTTTTTCCACCAATATTCACTCTAGAAGATTGCCTCAAAGTTTGTGAGGCATATTTAAACATCCAATGGCCCCCAACCACCATTCAACACAAATGACCATTCAACTTCCCAAAAATGACAAAATTGTAAAGCTGCACAAGCAACTTTTGCAACATTTTTACAAAATTGACAAAACTTAACAAAATGACCCTATATGACCCGAAAACACCAAAAATGGTCACAATGGACCCTATTACATCAAAATGTGACTTGAAACCTAAAAATACACACTTGAATCATATTTACATCCATTGACCAAAATTGACTAGGTGCTCCAACACCATACACCTGGGGAGAAAAGAATCTCAGGCTCCACTTGAGATCAACTCTTGAACAGTTATTCCAAGATTTCTAATGTCCTCCTCTGTCATCCATGTTGCATCGTCATGGGGAAGACCTTACCATTTCATAAGATATTTATTATATACTTTGTGCCTTGTTCTCTTCACCTCCTTTGTGTCCAAAATACCTTCAAGCTTCAAAGGCTGAGTAGGTGGTAAATCCTTGACCCAATCTTCATTAGCAACATTTTCATCAGCACCTATACTTGCAATTAAAAATCCCTTGAAATGGTATAGGTCAACAAAATTAAAAATTGGGGAGATAGCAACTCTAGGAGGGAGTTTTATCTCATAGGCATTGGCTCCAAACTTATGGACCACTCTACATGGCCCAATTTTCTTCATCAACAACTTTGTGTACTTTCCCTTTGGTAGCCTCTCCTTCAAATGTGCTAGAACTAAGTCTCCCACCTTGAATTGAACATCCCTTCTTTTCAAATATGCATGTTTCTTGTACTTTTCAACACTTTTTTGAAGATTTTCTCTAACTTGTTGGTGTATCTCCCTCATGGCCTCTGCAAATCCTTCTCCCTCAACACTCCTCTTCTCCATTCCCTTCAAATACCTGAGCTCAAACACACCTCTAGGTTTCAGTCCATACACCAATTCAAATGGGCTTTTCACAATGCTTCTATTGACCTAATCATTGTAGGCATATTCAGCTTGTAGAAGAACCGAGTCTCGTTGTTTATGCTCCTTTGTGAGGCATCTCAAAATATTTCCAAGTGATAAATACCAATTGATGTAGATTAGGGTGGAGTATTTCCACACAATCACAATTGACAACCTTTCCAAGTTTCAAACCCTAACTATGGCAGTTTCTCACACAACCTTTCATGTCTCCTTGTAAGTTTCCAAACCTAGTTTCTTGAGCATATCTTTTAGAGAAGGACTCAATCCCACTTAAAAAATACCATTCCAAATACCCATTAGGACCCTTTTCAACATATCCAAATTGGGACTAGGGTTACTTTGGAACAATTTTTTCAAATTAGGTCCTCTATGCTACTCCAAGGCCAAATTAGGCCACTTTTCCAAAGCAAGTAAGTGAAATTTAAACGCCAAATTTCTAATCTCCACTCTAGGGGTTCTAACACATCATATAAGGTCCCCTTATGTAGTTTTCATCACCATAATTCATCACAAATTGTTGTTTCACAAAATCTTTAACCTACCTAGTTTCCTAAGCCTAACACATGATGATGTTAGGCTAGGGCTTGGTCAAATTTGCCCCAAACTCCATCTCTTGCTCTAACAAACACAAAAATATCTAAAATCACTCTAAACCCCTCCATTCCACCGAGTTTGGCCAATTTTTAATGGTGGAATGAGCTTCAAAACATTGTTTTTGCTCTCAAACCCTTAGACCTAGGGTTTATAGATGTGCGGGGGACTGCATTATGAGTTTGTGGTTGGCAGAAAAGTGCTTGAGTGATGCTTCTCCTCCACAACATGCAACGGTAGAACCAAGATTTGAAAGGAAGGATCATGGACCGTCTTAGAGATATTTGTTATAAAAGCTCTTTGAGCTATGTATGTAAATGTATGTTTCTTACATTGATGTATTATATGAAATGAAAAGGAATTCATGTTGTAATATGTTATGCATCTTGATTGTAAATTATCAATAAAGAATTTTTATTTTTTTATTATATTGGCATTGTTACTTAGTTTATTTACTCGTTTGGTGTAAATTAGAAATTTTTACTTCATAGAAGGGTTATTCCATTACAATTTTGTCAAGTGTTGGTCTTCACACTATACTTGTAGCATATTAGGGTTCAACAAATTGTAAAATTATTTCAATAAATTCCAAGTTTTCCAATCATGGATTATATTTCACTCTCCTCAAGGCATTACATACATAGAATATCTATTTCAATTAAATAGAGTAGTCTCAAATGTGACTAGAAAGCAGTAATGATCCAACCTAATAACAATCAAGTGTAAGAATTAAATGATTAAAATAGTTTGCATAATAAAGGACCACATATTTTTCAATGCTATTTCATTTTTTTTGACATAATCATATATAAATCCCTTGATCATGTAAAGTATTAAGATTATCCATAACTCATGAGCTAGGCATGACAAGTACATAGTGCTAATAGATATGTATTGATATATTTACTTATAGATATAGTTTAAAAATAAAATCATGTTTAGGACAAAAACAACCATCATTCAAAAATAGTAACACCATCATGATCTCTTGGTATCACTAACTATTGTTGTTGGTGTAAAATAGAGTTGGTTGATAAAATTTGTATTGAAGATCAATCAATATGTTGAATAAAATATTCAAGGGCTTCTTGGTATCTCTAAATATTAGTCATAGAGTTGAATAAAACCATTTGATTGAGTTGTCATTGAAAAATTTAATATCACTAACTAACTTTGGAGAGTTTAGTTAAGGAAGCTATGAATCTTGTAGCTAGGAATCCTGACAAACCCTTCTTGTTACCCCTGCATCAAGGTCTCATTCTTCGTCTCTACCACTTCCACCTTTCCCTCTTCCCTCCTAGGTCCATCTCTATCATTCAGATTAAAGAACCCGAGACAGCTGAATAGTCCCTCGCCAAACCCTCTCTGACTGTTTCTATCACCCCCTAAAAGAAAAAACCCTCTTGTGGCTAGCCATCTCAGGGATTCCAAACTTAAACCCCATGCCAAAAAGAAAAAAGGTGGCATGGGGTTGGCTCATTCTAAATTTGTTGAAGGGTTGTGTGAGTTAAAAAATACACCCACTAAGAAGGATGGTAAATTGCCTGCCAAAACCAAGACAAAATTGAAAAATGGAAAGGACAACACTTGTCATGTGGAGGAACTGGTCGTAGATGAAGATGATGAAGACTCTGCTGACAGAGATTCTCAAGGGGATACAGTGGTGGCTGCAAGTATTGAAACTAGGGTTGAGCAAACAAGTGTTCATAGGTCTAATAGACTGGCACAACATAAAAAGGAGGTTAAGGTTGACGAGACTTCCAACAGTTCAAATTGGGATGAAGGCTAGGAGGAGAGCAAGTAAGACACCATGGAGGAGACCAAAAATCATGTTGAAGGACCAAGTCTCTTCCCTGAGTTAAATAGGATGATCTAGGAGGAATCCACGCTGGATTCCTCTAATCATCAGACTCAGGTGGAGGAGACTACCAAGGTGGAAGCTACCAAAGATGAAGACCTCAACAATTTGGTTACCTGTGTTGCTAAACTAGAAAGAAAGTTCATAAGGCTGACTCATTTCATGATCAAAATCATCAATCGATTTTTTGTTACTTTGTCAGTAGTGCTCAAAGAAGAGGTTGAAAAGAAAGCTATTGAAGTTGATTCTAGCAACAACTAGGTTGGGGATGATGTGTTGATACTCCTCATGGAGGAGTGGGAGGGAATAGCTAGGTGATGGGAATGTGTGGTTTTCTATTGAGTGGGTTGTCTTTTTGTTATTGTTTAGTTGTCTCTTTTTTGGAAATTTTGTTGTTAGTAGTTTTTTTTTATCTGACTTTGGCCCTTGTGGCTCCTTGTGTTAAGGGTATCACACCCTGTAAATGCGGTTTATATTATCAAAAAGTGAACAAATGTAACTAAATGTACAAACTTCACAATATTAGTGTAAATGGGTTAATAATTCATAATATTTTTAAAAATTGTAAGTGTTTAATAAAAAAACATCTAGTTTAAGAGAAAATATTTTCATAATATAAAGATAGAAAAAATAGTAATAAATGTTTGCAAATAATGGAAAATGATACATTTAGTGTTTTCGGTCCAGCCTTTAAAGGGAGATATATTGAGCCTATCGTAAGGAAAGAAAAATCATTATAAATCTTGATCCATGCTTTCAGTTTTTATATATTTCTTGATATATTTTATTCACATATAAGAATTATTTAGTGATCACATTCTCTCCACAAACGAGATCAATCAATATCCCATTAGTGGGTGTGTCATTAATTTAGACGATTATGTAAAGAGGACCATAATGTGCATGGTTAAGTATGTCATTTTGTGAGAAAGTAATGTCAAGAAGATTTTTAGTTAAGCCCTTATGAGGTCTAGCTTCCATTCAATGTAAGAAAATACATGTGCCCTTTGGATTCTCAAATTTGAAATACATGCCACCTATTTTAAAATCAAATAAAATACTCTCTTTTTTTATATGCAATACACCTTAAGATATTAACAACTAAATCAATAGCTTTACTAGAGATCCTCGATATTTTGCAAATATCTATTTCAAGAATACGATCAAAGAGTTACTACATATCTTAACAAAAAATAAAATCACTACCCAACCCCCTAAAAGAAAACAATAGCTAAGTACTTTGGAGTTTTATCCCTTTTTTTTGACAAAACTAAATTGTTTCTCTTCATCTATAATTTTTACAAATTATTAGCTATGATCATTATCATCCTCATTAACAAGACGACTACCTTGTTCGAATTTTCTAGAGCTTGATAATACCAATATATTATTTTTATTATATTCATCTAGGTGATCAAGAGACCTTAACTTTCTCAAATTCCTATATGTAGCATGAATTTCTTTGAGCTACAAATTCATTTTTTCTCAAAAAATTCTTAAAACCCCATAATGGTTTTCCTTGAGTTGGTGTTCCTTATCCTTTTTTCTTTATTTCTTTTTTACTTGACCACTAATCTCGATGCTATATTGATTCATTATATTGCTAAAGTAGAGATACCATATACACAAAATGTATTTTCCCTTAGCACATTTTAAAACTTCTTTTGAATAGTAGGTGTACAATGTGGATTGAAGTCTAGCTTTCATGTTCTAGTAGCACCCTCTTCTTCAAGACTATGTTTTTTAGACTTTTTAGTGTGTTTATTAATATGTTTTCTATTGGATCACACTCACCTCCACTTTACTATTTGGGTCACTCTAAACATAATGTTTAGAAGATTTTTCACTCTTTTTACTATGTTTTCCATTTTTTGGAACCTTTATTTTGAAGGCACTTACTAGAATTTGGGTTCTTTCTATAAACTTGATAAACCCTCATTAGGGTTTTTAAAATATGTGGTGGTATTAGTTTTAAATTTCTATTTTTTCATTTTTGGATTTATTGTGGCTTGATCTTCCACCCTCTTCCATGGATTCCAAAGAGTGAACAACACTCTTTAGAAATCTCTTGTTAGAAACATTAGTTTCTTTATTGATACATAGAAAGTAGTTTAGGATACAAGCTACCTTTCAAGTTGAGCATGCTTTAGAGGAAATAATTGAACCCTTGGCCAATCATATTCTAATCAAGGATAAAACCAAAATATAAAATAGATATGCTTTTAGAAAGTGATACCTCTTTCAAGCATGAAAATACTCTAATATGAACACTAAACCCTTCTTTGTATTTCAAACATAGAAAAATGGAGAGGATATGTGGGTTCTAAATGCAAAGAAACTAGAATCAATTCCACTTTTCCAAGGGTTTCATTAGGATGCAAATCAACAAGGTACAAAGATTGACTTTTAACCTCAAAGGTGAGCGAATCAGACCCAGATCTTATCATTTTGAGTCTTAGAAATGAATTGGAATGGTTGAAGGCCTAATTGAACTATACGACCTAATATGAAAAATGAAATATTCTAGAAATATATAGATTGAAGCTATAATTTGCAAGTGGATTTGGGAAGTGTCAGATGATGTGTACCTATCACCAAAAGTTGAATATGGCATGTGCAAAGGGACTCAATTGCACCTGGGTGAATGCGTCTTTGATTAGGAGTCTTGAAACTGATTTTGTAGTCCTCTGATGTTGGATATGAGCTCTTGATTCTTGGTTGCAGAATTATCAGAATGTCATTAGTGAATTCTGTAATTAAGCTTTTGTAGCTTGATAAATTTTAGGGCTTTGAATGTAAAAATGGAAATTTTTCCTTTAATCATTCCTCAATCCTCTTCAAACCTATAAACTACACATTCAAATAGGGAGAAAATGTTGGGCCATTTAGGGGATTTCCTCAATCAATCCCCGTGCAATGGCAGTGTCAATGATAGGAATGATAATCAAAAGGAAGGAATGATTAAATCACAATGTGTTGTAACTCACCACCCTTCAATGGTTTCCTTGAAAGACTAAAGTCATGCAAATCACCTCAAGGATTTGGATCTTGCTTGCTTGATTTTCTTGAATGCTTTGGAGACCTACAAAAGTGTTAGCCTTCATAAAACAATGATAACAAGAACACACATAAACTCACATAAACTTAGACATGATGTTAGGATCTTGAATTGTTGCAATGAAGCTCTAAAATGTTGCTCTTGACTTGCTCAATAATGCTCTTGATCATAATTTTTTCAATAGATTTCTTGTTATTGCTTGTTATATTTCAAATGATAAAATAACTAGGTATTTATATGCAATTGTACTAATTTATTGAAAATTAGATTCTAAAATCTGTCACTTGATATTTGAATTTTGGATGTTAAAATGTCACCAACAATATATTTAAATTTGAGTCCCGACTAAGAAGGGGGACCCATTCACCCATGGATGAATGGGTCATGGCCCAAATTTCCAAGACACACTTAGTTAGGAGCAAAATAACAATTGGATGCATTTATTCAATGCTTGTAATCCTTCAAAAATGATAAAAATTAGGCCTTGTAATGCAGAATTTGGAAAGTTAGGAGCTTAATTAAGTCAAATAAATTAGGGGGACAAAACATAATGTGAAATTGTTAAGGGTGACAATTTCTGACATTTAGTCCCCACTTTAGTGAGAGTATGAACCTATGCTCAGATTCACACTAAAGTAGAGAAATATGTCAAGAGGGGTTTGATTGTCCAAATGTTGAGAAGGAGTTGTTGGATATGATCAAGAGGCATAGAAGCCAACAACTTGAGGTGGCCAACACCCTGTTGTTTTGATGTTTTGATATTGTTGGGTGTTGTTGGTAGTTTATTGTCTTATCTTTAGTCTAGCACCCATTTTTTAATGTTTTTGGCTAATGGGTTGCTGTTGGTAACTTTATGAAAATCATGTTTAGCAACACTTAGTATCTTTTGTTGTAAAGGGTTTCCGGTCCCTTCAAAATCTATTTTTCCCCTATAATCAAAACAATGAATTAATTTCTCTTTTCCTAAGTTGGATACAAGTCTTATATTCACCCACTAGTGCTCCTAATATGGACCATCAAGAGCTTTGTGATATTTACCTACATACCCTAAATATAAACATGTGAAGAGGTCCAAAATATTTGTTTACAAGTCCTAGTAGCCTTACAAAGTGCTTTAATAAATGATTAAGTAATGATTAACATTGGTAAGAATCTATGGTTCAAATAGGAGGCTAGTCACTTCAAGGTAGATCAATATTCAAAGTTTTAATGAAAATAAGAAAAAAATATCCACCCCAAAGAGCCTAGGGAGTGATGTGAATAAAAACACAGATATATTTTCAAATTTTTCTATTTGTTCAAAATAAAAATAACAATATAAATGGTCACAATTCTAATTGTAAGAACAAAAATGTCAATTTAAATCAAATATGCACAAATGCCAACATTGTGGCCACTATCATTAACTATCCACAACATCCCAAATTCTATCAACAAAATTCTCTTCCTTAGAATAAAAATCATTTAAAAAATAATTAATTTGATCTCTATCATAACTTTCAAGAGTATGACCCTAATAAATTTTATGCCTTTCATAAGACCAAAGGTAATGACACTAAAACCTATTAGAATTATAATGGATTTATTCAAAGTATGCTAGAAAATAACCAATTAATTCTCATTAACATGTTCTTACAACTATAGCATTATCTTGCACCAAATAATGATGGGCCTATCACTCCTCGAAAATCTAACATAAGGATTTAACAAAACCCTTTCTTAGAGCATTGCCAAGGAAGCCCAAATTGGAGCATACAACCAAACTATTCTTCCTCATAGTTCACAATTGTCTCAAACCTTAAATAAATGAACATTAATCCTTCATTGGGATTAAAAAAAACATCCATAATACATCAAATAATTGAGTTAGAAAGATAAGAAACTATCTACCCTACCTTTGAAATTGATTACGAGGCACATACTATTTACAACTTATTTTTATCCACACCTAGTTCTATACCCATATGATATAGTTGAATATATATTAATAAATATTTTGCACATATACCCTCCATAATCCTTCTTGAGAACTTACCTACTCATTTAATTGTGCTTCTCAAGGTGATTGGACTCAAATATTTAAATCATATTAATACACCCCTATAAGATCAAATTAGCCATGTAGATTTAGATATCAATCTACTAAACTTAGGCCTTCAAGACTCAAGCTTCTTTTTTTTTAAACTTAAGCAAGGATAAGATTACAAGAATATGGAAGCCTATGTTAAACCTTCAGGTGGGGTTTTATTGTTATAAATTTGAAATAGATTGATAACCCAAGGAAATTTATGAGAGAAATTCTAAACTACATAAACTTAAAAAACATAAACAATGCAAACTAGTGACTCTGAGAAATATGCAATGTTAGAATGACATAAATACATTAATAGCTTCCAAGATGTCAAATTCAAGCTAGGTAGTGAGTTTATATATAACTAAGGAGATGATGGAGGTGACAAACCAACCAATAGGAAGTGACCACCAATATTAAATAAAGATTAAAATGGTAAATGCTCCACCCTTTTAGGATGGGGACACCTCATCACCTTATATCCTAGTTATTAAATAATAAACTCACTTTATTATCCTAAGAAATCTTAATAAAAGTGTAAGAAAATCCTATGAAAAAGGGAAAATAAATTAACCCACTAGGCAAATAAAAAACCTACACTAACATATATGACAATAGTATTATAAGGGAAATGGTTGATGACATGACCACAGTGAATGCAATCTATTTCTCCTTTCTACAATGAATGGGTATTGGGAAATGATCATCACCTATTTTTGAGATACATTGAAAGTATATTATAACCTAAAAACTAAAATGATAGAAAAATCATCCTACTAGTCACTCTTGGCCCTATGATAATCTCATATTATTCTATGCCATAGACAAGGATATAGGCTATTACATGATTTTGGGACAACCTTGGACCCACAAGATGAAGTATATTCCCTCAACATTGTTCTAGGATGTTTGATTCTCATATTTAGGGAAAATATGCATGGAAAGAGGATATCATAACCCATTGACATGGTAAAAGTGAAAACATATAAGAAAATTTAGTAGGGATTCTAGTGAATTGCAATATTCCTTCTAATCAAATTATAACTCTTCAACCTACTTCACAAATTGATCCTCCAAAGAAGAAAGAAATAGCAAAAATAGATATTAAGAGGCACATGACATTACAACCTCAAAAGGGGGAAATTTATAAGCATGTTACAACATTTCAACCAACACCAATGTAGAAATTGCTAGAAACCTAAAGGAAATTTGATCTTTCATGTTCTCATTTAATGCTCATTTTCTAGATACCTATGATCCCACTACAACAATTGTTGTTTCTAAAGATAAAATCAATGAATGTACATGGTTGATCTCTTGCGTAATGATCCCAATCTATGAAATGAATATTTGGATGCATTACAAATCTAATTCATAAGAGTAGAAAATAACATGCAACCACTAGAAGATGAGGTCAAACAAGAAGGAACTTTAAATTTCCACAAGCAAAAGATAATTTATGTGATGATTGCTATTGACAACTTGCAAGTGATTGAATTTATCCCCACAATAATAGGGACTTAATAATTTTTGTAAGCTATAAAAAAAAACAATGACCTTGAACTCTAACAAGAACTATGCATGTTATTGCAACATGCAGGGTATTGTAGGAATAATGTTAAAAAAATTCTAAATATTTATGAACCCTTGAAAAATAATTTACTAAACAATTGATTTACCTATTAAACATCACTCCATAAAAAGGAGAATTATCTAGTTAAAGGGGGTAAAGATAGGGGTTAACCAATACCAACCTTTGACATGTTGGGATTTACATCTCATCCTACATCTTGATATTTGTATTTATTTATTATTTTATCATCACATTGGAATGAGTGAATCCCATTTTGAGGTGGAACTCTTTTCCATGTGTTAGATATTTTATAATGTGTGTAAGTAGTTGTAAGAGCATCTAATATCATCATGGTGTGTAAAATAATCTTGTGAGATTATTAGATGGGACTTGTTTATTATAGGTTTTATGATGTGTAAGAGCATGTAAGAGGTTTTTACATTAGAATCTTGAGTAGAATTATGATATTCTATGACACATCATAAGGAATCTTTGAATGTGATTGGGTAATTTATTACAAACTTGTTTCACACTTTTATAAATGAAATGACTAACACATTATATAAATTTTCAACTTCACCTGCATAAAATTGGTCTTTATATTTTGAATTTCAAAATGATGTAAACTAATGAAATATAGAATTCTTGATGAAGATTATGTTTGTAATTTAGAAATAAAATAAAATTGGACTGATATTTTTATTAATAAATTTAAGAGAAGAAGTTGAATTGTTGAAAATTAAAAAAAAAGTGAGGTTGATGGGACATCAAGAAAAAAAGAGCAAACATTTTTTTCTTTGTTTTATCTCCAGATAGTTAACTTCAATACCTAGTCGATGAATTTATTTTTTGTAAAAAAATTTAAAGTCAAACTTCACTAGAATGACATAGTCTTCATGGGATGTCAACTTTTGTTTAATTTTTTTTATCATTAAAAAAAACTATACCCTTTCGGAGAAGATTCTCTCCTCTAGTACACCATATATTTTTCAAATTTTTAATATGTTTTGATATTTTTTTTAATTTATAACCAACCTTATCTTTTATTATAAAAACCTACTTGTGATATTTAAAAAAATCATATTAAAATTAATAAAAATAAAACAAAATATTTATATTCGAATTATAGACTCGAAGCTCTACAAAAGGGTACTTTTAGATTTTGTTAAACCAATTTTAACTGAAGAAATATTTAGTTAAAGTAGAGAGTTTCAAAATTTGTGAAAAGAGGGGCAGGTGGCTGATAACAAGGATGCCACATAGATAATTTTGGGTGAAGCTCTTTCAATCAAAATATTTTCAGTCGAGGAATTTTCGGGTGGAATCCTTTCAACCAAAACCTTGTCAGGCAGAAATGTCTAAGTCAAAAACATTTTGACCAAAAGTGCTTATATAAATAATTTTATTTTTAATTCAAAAAAGTGAATAAAATACATAAAAGGAGTTCTATAAATTAAAAAAGGCTACAAATTTTTCTGGTATGATGATTCTCAACTTGTCTCCCTTTCACCAAGAGACTACGTTGGATAAACATCTTATTTTTATAAATAATGATATACTTGTCACTTGTATTTAGTCATTTAGGGTTTGTGAGATTGTGTAATTGATATATATTCCTAATCCATAGGCTACTTTTTCATTCATCAAGCTCTAATGATGGGCCATGCCTTAAAATTTTGAATTTCAATTCCTAGAACTATGGCCTATTACTAAATTCATATTTATTATGGTGTCCTACATATGTAAGTTTTTTCTATGTCCCCTCATGGGAACTAACCTCTCTCCATTTAGCCAAGTGGTTTCCATCCTTGATTCTACTAAACAATAGAAAGCTAATTTATGGGTGGGTGCAAAAAGATGGGGGGCCAAATTGTGGTCAAAATTTTAAAAAACTTCTGATAGGCTATAACACGAGTGCATTATAACACGCTCGCGTTATGGCTTGGTGTGACTGAGCCTAAGGCTCGGACACATCAAGCCTATTTTGTGCTCACGTTATAACGTGAGTGCGTTATAAGTTATTAAAACAAACAAAAAAAGCAAATTGAATTCATTTTTATGTTGATTGTTTTTTCTACTACCTGCAGCAAAAAACCCTTCTCTTGTGCACTCGTGTTCTAGGAGGAGATAATCTTGCATTTTTTTCATCAATTTGTTGCTATTTCATCACCAGGATGTTGCCACGTTGACGGGGAGGTTGAAGAGGTAAGGATTTCTTGTTTTTTGTTGTGAATTTGTTAGTTTTAGGTTGTTTTTTATATTCATTTGTTGAATTTGTAGGAAATGATAATGATCCTGGAAACCCTCTTGAAAACCTTAGTGAAAATCCTCAACAACCAAAGCAACAAGAACATGAAAAAAATCCTCAAGTTCAATAACCACAACAACAATCTCCTCCTCCAATCCCTCAACATCCTCCTGGCACTCAACAAAGTTTAATGGGGGTAATTGAAAACAATAAAAAACAAATTGAGGAGTTAATCACGAGGTTGAATGATCTAGTAGGTTCAACCATGGAAAGAAGAACACTTGAAAATTCACTTAAAGAAATATTAAAACATGTAGATGCAATCAACAAACAATTAAGTGGTTGGCAGGATAGGAGGCAGGCGGCTAGGAATTTTCACCAGGATAAATTATCATATAAAGAAGTAAAAGATGAAAAGATTACAAAATTAGATTTGTGCTCATTATTCACCAACCGACGCACAAATAAAAATATTGACCTTAATGCAAAGAGGTTTCCTATCCATTGGTGCCACCACCAAGTGATTAGGAACTTTTTTTGGGATAGGTGGTGCATGGTTTTTGATTACCCACCATGCAACAATTGCGAAGTCCCACAATATTTCCCGAGGAAACTATACTGTGAGTTCATCTTGAATAAAATACTAAATTATTTTGATATTAGGAACTTCAAAGGGAGAGGTGGGGGGTCGACTCAAGATAGACCCGGTGCACGATAGGATCCTAGGTGGCAAGCGAGATGAGCTCTCGCTAGGCCAGATCATGAGAACATTGTTATCCCTTCCATTGTGAAGGAGAGTGTTGAGGTAGACACTTTGCAGGCTATCACCTCTTTGACCCAGAGTGTCATCCAACATGCAAGTCCTATACTACAACACCATCTAGGGGAGTCTTTGAGTGGTAGGATTCCATCCCATTCATGTTAGGATTACAGGGCGACTTGTTCATATGACCCCACCAACACTCAGGAGGCTGCTACGCAGGATACATCTTGGTGCAGGAGCACTTAATCACCTAGTTGCAAATTTCCATGTTTGAAGGTCAAAGGGAGTCATTAATGGGTGTCTAGGTTGGTATAGAAGTGTTTTGTGTTTATTTAGGTTTAATAAGGTCTAAAAGGACCAATCATAATGTAATTGGAAGCATCTTGAGTCATTTAGGGTGAAATGTTAATCTTGCACTTAAAATATTCTTGTACCCTTTGAAGGAAAATTCTTGAGTTTGTATAGGGAGATTCAAGATTTGAGTTTTTTTGAGGTTATAAGGCTATTTCCAATCCATTGGTATGGTTTTAGGGGTCATAAGGTGCAAACATTGCAATATATTTGTAAATGTGATAAATTATGTAAAAGGGTGTAATTAAGCCTTCAACAGTCATTAGTAGTTTAAAATTCTATTGTAAAGCAGTTGGTCAGTTAGAGGAGGATGGGAAAAGCTATGTGAGGCCTCAATAAGGCTCGAATGAGGTTGATTTTTTATTTATTGGAGCACTCATAGTAAATACAATGTTCTTTCTAAAATTTTGCTCTATTTTCCTTTGTTTTCTCTGAACTTTCTTGAATTTGCTTAACCCATATAGGTGTGTAAAGGTCCTAAATCTTTCTGAATTTTGAATATGTAAGAGTTATCTATCAAAGAAACTCAATTTGAGAGTCTCAAGTTTATTTTTGTGGAAGTTCTCTTTAATACTCTGAAGCAGCTTGTTCATACAAATTTGTAGACCTGATCTTGTGTATGTGAGATCAAAATGTCAATCCACCTACTGTTTTGACTTGTTACTTAGTGGATTGACATTATTAATTTTAGGGTAGATGCTAGGATGTGTTGGAAATAAAAGAAAGCAAGGTGTGTGAACTGTGTTGATTTCCTATGGTCAAACAAAGCATCTTTTCCATGTGAGAATGGAGGTTTTGTGTTAGGTTTTTGAGAACTAATGATGTAATTGAGTTTGTAATGATGTGGAAGGCCTGTGTAGACCTAAATATAGGTGTTTGGTACTTTGGTTTAGATGTTGAAGCTTGAAATTGTGGGAATACAGAAAACCCTAGGATTTTGGGTGTATTTTGGAGGGTTTGCTGGAGCAGCACCCTAGAAGCCTTGAATATAGAAAAAAATTATGAAATTTGGAGTTATGACACATGAATTTTGATTGTTTGGTGTGATTTTGTGAAGGTAACGTGTTTGTGAGGTAGTTCATTTGTAAAATAGGGCTAATTCTAGTAGCCCTTCCATAGGTTAGTTTGATGATTCTCCATAATGTTGCAAAGAAACCTTGTGTGATTGGTTCAAGAATTGTATTGGGGTTTGAAATGATGCTTAAATGATGTTGGGTTGGTCTTTTGATGGAATTATCTAAAAGATAAGCCTATTTGTTGAGCCTTGGAGTCTATAACCTTGTTGGTGTTAGTTGATTCAATGTGGTTGATTGTGATTTCAAGGGTTGATGACTTTTTGAGGTTTGATCAGGTTTGGTCTGATTGAGAGTTCTCCACCTTGGATCTGCATCACTTCTACAACTATGGAGATGGCGAGGGAAACTGGCATTTTGAATGAGGTGTATGGCATCGATACTCAAGTAAATGTTAGCATGCTCATTGAATTTAATTTATCAAATTTCAATTTTTAAATGCAAGATTAACTAATTTAGTTTTATGATTTTAATAAAATTTCAAGGTTACAGTGTTGATACTAGATACACTAGCCCTACACCTGCTTATTACTCCACTGCATCTACCATTGAGGTATGTAACTAGTAAGCAATTATAAATTTATTACATGTTAATAGCATTGTTATATGAATGGTATTCTAATATCTAATTTTGGATGTTGAATAGGCTAATATTGGAGGTTTCGTAGGAACACCAGACAGTGCTAGTGGAGCTAGAAAAACCTTCACACAAGTAATAAAATAAAGAGTTTAAGTAATGAATTGTACTTAATAGATTTGTGTAGCTTATATTCATATCGTTGATTACATTGGATTGCACATCTTTCAAACTCAAAGCATTACTTCACATTCCATAACTAATAACTAGATGTTGATAGATGAAAAAATTTCAACTACAATATAGTTGTTTAGAAAGTCAACATAAGCAGTGATGCAATTACTTCACATAACATAAGTAATAACTAGGAGCAGTTGCCAATTGCATTTGCTTGTCATGAAATTCCATGAGACCACTTTTTATTGAGGCATCTTTTCAAACAGTTCATTGCCTTGTCTATGCTATGGATGCTTGGAAGAAATATATGAAAGAATAATAGTAAGCAATAGCATAGACAAGGCAATGAGTTGTTTGAAAGAATTCCTGAAAGAAATGTGGTCTCATCGTGATGTCCATCACCATGAGACCCAATATCTTTGAGGCATTTTTTCAAACAACTCACTGCATTTTCTATGCTACCACATTTTCCATACATGTCTACCAAAGTATTTTATCAAACAATTCACTTCCTTGCTGCTATAGCTAAAAGCCTAAAAAAAGGTGCTTTCCAACAAACTATGGGTTCTTGGAAAAAAATCTATCAAAGAATAATAGTAAGCAATAGCATAAACAAGACAATGAGTAGTTTGAAAAAATGCCTCGAAGAAATGTGGTCTCATGGTGATGGAATGCCATTCCATCACCATGAGAAATGTGATATCATGGTGATGGAATGCCATTCCATTACCATGAGACCACATTTCTTAGAGGCATTTTTTCAAATAGCTCATCGAATTTTCTATGCTACCACATTTTCCATACATGTCTACCAAAGCATTTTATCAAACTACTTGAACTTCCTTGCTATTATGGCTAAAAGCGTAAAAAAGGTGTTTTCCAACAAACTATGGATGCTTGGAAAAAATCTATCAAAGCATAATAGTAAGCAATAGCATAGACAAGGCAGTGAGTAGTTTGAAAAAATGGCTGGAAGAAATGTGGTCTCATGGTGATGGAATGCCATTCCATCACCATGAGACCACATTTCGTTGTATCATTTTTTCAAACAACACACTGCCTTTTCTATGCTACCACATTTTCCATACACATCTACCAAAGCATTTAATCTTCCATCACCATGAGACCACATTTCCTTGTGGCATTTTTTCAAACAACACACTGCCTCTTCTATGCTACCACATTTTCCATACACATCTACCTAAGCATTTAATCAATCTACTCACTTCCTTGCTGCTATGGCTAAAAGCCTAAATTAGGTGCTTTCCAACAAACTATGGATACTTGGAAAAAGTCTATCAAAGCATAATAGTAACCAATAACATAGATAAGGCAGTGAGTATTTTGAAAAATTCCTCAAAGAAATGTGGTCTCATGGTAATGGAATGCCATTCCATCATCATGAGACCACATTTCATTGAGGTATTTTTTCAAACAACTCACCACCTTTTCTATGCTACCACATTTTCCATACATGTCTACCAAAGCATTTTATCAAACTACTTGAACTTCCTTGTTGCTATGGCTTAAATCCTAAAAAAGGTTCTTTCCAACTAACTATGGATGCTTGGAAAAAATCTATCAAGCATAATAGTAAGTAATAACATAGACAAGGCAGTGAGTAGTTTGAAAAAATTCCTTGAATAAATGTGATCTCATTGTGATGGAATGCCATTCCATCACCATGAGACCACATTTCTTTGAGGCAATTTTTCAAATAGCTCACCGCCTTTTCTATGCTACCACATTTTGCATACATGTCTACCAAATCATTTTATCAAACTACTCACTTCCTTTCTGCTATGGATAAAAGCCTAAAATAGGTGCTTTCCAAAAAACTATGGATGCTTGGAAAAAATCTATCAAAGCATAATAGTAAGCAATATCATAGTCAAGCTAGTGAGTAATTTGAAAAAATGCCTTGAAGAATTGCAGTCTCATGGTGATGGAATGCCATGACACATTTGTTTGTAATGGCATTCCATCACCATGAGACCCCATTTCTTTGAGGCATTTTTTCAAACAATTCACTACCTTCTCTATGCTACCAAAATTATTGTACATTTCTACCAAAGAATTTTATCAAATGGTTCACTGCCTTGCTGCTATGGATAAAAGCCTAAAAATAGGTGCTTTCGAACAAGCTATGGATAGGGAAAATAGTAAGCATGATAGTAAAAAATATATAGTTTAATAAGTACTCAAAATTGTGTTCATTATCTCATACATTATAAGCCATGACGCACATCATTATTGTAGTTTTGATGATTGAATAATTTGTTGTTTTATTTTCAAATGTTGGAAGTAGATACACCTCCAAATGTTCATAATGCAATGTAGCTTGGTGTTTCGTCTACTATAGATTCCTTGATGCCCCTCATAGAGGTATGAGGCAAATTACTAAATTTCAATTTACATTCATTGTTATAGTTGTTAGTTAGTGAAAAATCAAACCATTATTGATTCGTAGTTTAATTTCTCTTTGGATGGTTTCTACAGGGCTTGAACATGCCTCAAGTGAACCTTTCCCTCAGGGAGAGTGATCTTCTAGTGGTGATAAACGATTATTTTGTTAAATATCATTTTTTATAATGTAATTTCTATATATTAATGTCTTTACTTGTTATTCTAACAGATACAACTTGACCAGGAACTAAACCCTAGGAGGAGCACTCCTCGACATCAGAACAAATGAGTGACAGATTTAGCGCCATCTGGTCGACAAGCAAAGGGAAAAAAATTACTTCCAGGGCATGAAGGGCAATGAATTTTGATTCCAAAGCCCTTTTCTGTATGCCTATATGGCATTTTTGTATATATTTTGCATTAGATATATTTGACATTGTATGCCTATATGGCATTCTCGTAAGCCTATATGGCTATTTTGTATATATTTTATACTTATATCGACATATATTGATGTATTCCTACATGGTTGTTTGGTTAATACAAATCTTTTTTATTGACGGTGTTAATATTTTCATTATAAATCGATGGTTCAATAGATATGAGTTACGTGTATTCAAGTGTATACTTTAAAAAATATGTTTATACTTTGTGACTTACGTGTATTCCAATGTATACTTTGCGACTTACGTGTTTTCATGCTATACCTTGTATTCATGCATTTATTTATTTTGTGTATACTATGTATTCATGTGTATACTTCAAGGCTTACATGTATTTGAGTACTTGTGCTTCCCTTATTCACATGTATGCTTGAATTATTCACATGTATACTTATTAATTGGTTAGCCCTAGCATTGATCATTGTTTTCCTTCATGGTTTGTGTTGAATATTTATTGATTGATGCTAAACATATTTATTAGTTGATGCTAAACAATTTCAATATTTCTAGGAATACTAGTAGAGTTACAAATTACAAAATTGTACAAATTGAAAAGAAAAGATTAACTATAAATAAATGCACCGATTATTAACTTGATAATTGATTAAGAATGAGTATAATATAAATATCAAGAGATGAGCCTTCTAGAATGGCAACTGCCAACTAGAAAATAGGCAAAGCATTCCCAATACTTTGAAAGCAATAATCCACCCAAAATTGCAATGGGAGATAAGACAAATGAACCCACATAGGCATAACTAAATAAAGAATAGTTCACCCTTCACAACTTGGTCAAACCATTTCCAAACTTAGAAGATCTTAAATATAAAGAAGAATTATGATCTATATAATATAGAATTAGTGCCCACTTTGATGACTACAAAATTTTCAACCATGGGATTATCATGCTTTTTCAAATTTGGTAAGAAGGCTTATTGAAGATCCTTGAGCAATGTATTTCCTAATGCTCCCTTGTTCTTACATATCTCAATTCAGTTTAATTCAAAAATTTCCATCGATTGCTTTATCTAAAAGTAAAAAACACGTTTTCAATTGGTATTCCATGTGATGTTTCATAAAAAGATTCCATTATATTTAATCTTTTGATTGGAACAACTCAATTAAGCAAAGGATACATAATCTTCACAACACTTACAAAACATAATATTCATAGTAAATGATGAGTAGTTAACTTCTTGACACATTATCGTACAAACATTTATCTTGAATAGTCTTTAGAATTTTTCACAGCATAATCCTCACAGTATAGAATGAATTGTTATGTTCTTGATCCATCACCATATAAACACGTCGAAAGATGTATATGTAAACTTTTTGCAATATTATTTCCTGCATAGGAAATAGACTTGGGAGAAAGCTTTATAATTTATAATACAAATAAGAAATGGACTTGGGTGAAAACTTTATTTATCACACCAAATAATAAATGTACATGAGAGCATCACTTGTTTCTCTTAGACTCCAATTTTCAAGCATATCAAATCATTTCAAATGAAAATGATAAAATGCTTCACAACCTAAGTTTTTAATTGAGGAAGAATAAAATGTTTCCAAGTTCCACCATTGGACACATTTACAATTGGTTGTATATTGTTGCAAGGGAAAGGAGGATAATTAAAAAATGTCTTTCACTTGCTAGACATGAGGATGATCATATGCTTTTGGTGTTGAAAACTTAGACTTCTCAATTGTCGTTTGAATGTTTCTCTTCTCGATTGTTTTGCATGCCATCATAAGGGATCGAGCTGGTTGAACATAGCTTAGAGTGACTCGGCATGTTTGGGTGTGAAAGAGGACCATGCCTATTGTAAAAATACCTATCGAGATGCGTTGGAATAGTTCATTTGGTCACACGAGTTGCAAAATGAAAGTTGCACCACTTTGTAACTCTGCTTGCATTTGATATTTTTTCCATCAAGTGAAAACTGGAAACCACAAGAAAACGACTCTGAGATAACAAAAACTGAGAGAGGTTATTATAGAGGATCCCAACGCAACCTCGTAGGCTCAGATGAAGAGTTCGTAAGCATCATGGTTTTTGAGTAATATCCCTTCAAAGATTGCATCCATTTTGCACTTTGGACCCTTAAGGGATTGAGTCGGTTGAACATAGCTCAAAGTGATTCAAAATGTTTGGGTGCAAAAGAGGACTATGCCTAGCATAAACATACCCATCCAGACGTGTTGGAATAGTTCGTTTGGTCACATGAGTTGCAGAACAAAAGTTGTACCACTTTGCAACTTTACACTGCTTGCATTTGACACTTTTTCCATCAAGTGAAAATTGGACACCATGGGAAAATGACTCCGAGATAACAAAAAATGAGAGAGGTTTAGTAGAAGGGCCCAACGCGATCCCCCAGGCTCAGACAGAGAGTTCGTAAGCTTCACGGTTTTCAAGTAGTAGCCCGTCAAAGATTGTTACCCGTTTACACTTTGGACCCTTAAGGGATTGAGCCAGTTGAACGTAGTTCAAAGTGATTTGGCATGTTTAGGTGTAAAAGAAGACCATTCCTAGCATAAAAGTACCCATCTAGATGCGTTGGAACAGTCTATTTGGTCACATGAGTTACAGAATAAAAATTGCACCACTTTGCAACTTTACATTGCTTGCATTTGACACTTTTTCCATCAAGTGAAAACTGGACACCATGGTAAAATGACTTTGAGATAAAAAAACTGAGAGAGGTTATTGTAGAGGGGCCCAACACGATCACATATAATCTAATAGAGAGTTCGTAAGCATCACAATTTCTTAGTAGCTCGTCAAAGATTGCTTCCCTTTTGCACTTTGGATCCTTAAGGGATCGAGCCAGTTGAACATAGATCAGAGCGATTCAATGTGTTTGGGTGTGAAAGAGAACTATTCCTAGCATAAACGTACCCATTCAGATGTGTTGGAACAGTTTTTTTGGTCACACGAGTTTCAAAATGAAAGTTGCACCACTTTGCAACTTTACACTGCTTGCATTTAACACTTTTTTCCATCAAGTGAAATCTGGAAACCATGGGAAAAAAACTCCAAGATAACAAAAATAGAGAGAGGTTATTGTAGAGGGGCCCAATGTGATCCCAAAGGATCAGATGGAGAGTTCATAAGTGTCGTAGTTTTTGAGTAATAGCTCGTCAAATATTGCAACCATTTTGCACTTTGGACCCTTAAGGGATCGAGCTAGTTGAACGTAACTCAAAGTGATTTTGCGTGTTTGGGTGTGAAACAAGACCATTCCTAGTGTAAAAATACCCATTTGGATGCATTAGAATAGTTTGTTTGGTCACACAAGTTGTAGAATGAAAGTTGCACCACTTTGCAACTTTACACTGCTTGCAATTGACACTTTTTCCATCAAGTCAAAATTGGACACCACGGAAAAACAACTCCAAGATAACAAAAACTGAGAGAGGCTATTGTAGAGGTTCCCTACATGATGTCGATGCCTCAGATGGAATTCTTGTAACTGAAACGGTATCCAGGTAATAAACTGTCAAAAATTGCCGCCCTTTTGTAATTTAGATTGTTAAGGGATTACATTGCATGAATTACAAATGTTTGAGGACAACAATTGTTGGAATATGAAAGACATTGAGAGGGGGGTGAATCAATGTATTAATAAATAATTTCAATTTACTGATATTTCAAAACCACTTAATCTCTTTGAAAATAATAAATGTTTAGTTTCAAGATTATGATAAAATGTGATAACCAAATTCAGATTCTCAAACAACATATAAACTCAAATGCTGCAACATAAATATAGAAGATAGCAAGATCAAAAGGCATACACAAAAGATTCATAACAGAGTATTTTTCATGAATGGAAAACTCTCATGGGGATGAAAAAACACTCGTAAATGCCTCACTGGCTTATCAAAATTGCCTCACTGGCAAAGCCTCACTAGTTACAAAATGCCTCAGTGGAAAAGCCTCACTAGCTACAGAATGCCTTAGTGGAAAAACCTCACTAGTTATAGAATGCCTCACTGGAAAAGCCTCACTGGCTATAAAATGCCTCACTAGCAAAGCCTCACTAGCTACAAAATGCCTCACTGGCAAAGCACAACCTCACTGGCCAAAGATCAAACTTGTCTCACTGACACGATCTTTTACAACATTTTCTAAATCATGAATACACAAATTACAAAGGGTAACTTTAATTAACTACATAACATTTCCACTTTCCAAACTAACACATTATATATCCTAAAGATTCATTAACATGGAATCTTTAAAATACAAAATATATCAATTTACACATCACTATTTTGCATACTATTTACAAAACAACATTACAAAATTATGTTTACAAATTCAACATGATATATCTCTGTAAAGCACTGAACCAATAACAGTAACATATCACTGCTTTTATAATAATCAAAAGTTCACCTAATGCTTCCATCTATCACTGACTAAAACTATCAAATAAATCCTCTTCAAACTATTTTCATAACTGCCTCTTAAGTCATCGTGATGTCTCTCTTCTGCAATGCAGACTCTACATTTTATAACAACATTCAACATTATAAACATATGTACCACACCTTTATATATGGTTGACATTGTGAACAAAACAGGGTGTAAAGTCTAAACAAGAAACCCACATCAATGTTACACAAAACCCTAATGTTCACCTTATGAATAGCTTCAAATATTTGACACATAGTCGTGCCCTAGCAAGTATCAAAATGCAAAACACCCCTTTCATGGTGTGCCCTAACAACGGGTAAAAATAACTATGAAGCTATAGAACGATTACAAACTTAAGGAGCTCGACCTCAAATAGCCATCGACTTCAAAAAGAAATAAAAAACAACTTTCAGCCATACAACTGACTAGAGTTTGCACAAGAAAAACCTATTACCTCTCTTGAATGCGACTCATACTTGAATGGAAGACAACATCACCTCAAATGTCATCAACAAAACTGCTTGAAATTGATTTCTTCCTCTTTTCTTGCCACCATACCACCACTCTTCCAAGCTCTTCCAAAACCTAATACAACCTTCAACAAACTGCCTTCAAAAATGTGCACAAGACCATCATTTAGGAAAAATGAAAACTATAGTGTTGACATCCCTCATTATACCTTTGTTTTTGTAAAACAAAAAACAACCACATCATTATTTCGACATTTCATCATTGCATTTTAGATATGTAGCAACCACATCATTATGTTGGCATTTCATCATCAATTGCTTCCCTTTGCAAGTCAGAAAGAATTATCATTGTGTCGGTCTTAGATATTATTTGGATAACCACTTTAAGCCTCATAATTTGCAATAATGTATGTTGGTCCACTAAATCAAGCACCATAATACTTTGTGATGGTTTAATAAAACATGTGCTAAGTGATAACCAAGATCAATGTATAAGACCAATATGTTGATCAATGATATCAAATTGATAAGTGTAATCCCAAGTCCAAAACTGAAGACCAATGTATGGTCTAACTCCTTTAAAACTGCCTTATCATCAATGAAAAATGATTAAGTTCTATTTTCACATAATATTCCTTGAGTCTTCAAATGCAGAAAATGTTAAGGCAAGTCTCATATAACAGTGTTGTTTCAAAGTTCTTGAATAATTGAATACTTTCCAACACTGTAAGTGCCAAGATCAACTCTTGAAATCAATGCTAAAACCAACGTCAAAGGGGTCAACAAACCCACCCCTTTGGAATTGATGCCAAACCTACCAAGTACCTGAAAGAATAATCATGATAAGCACCAAAATTGCCCAACTTGAAAGAATATCACCTGCACGAAATCTGCCCAACTTGAAAGAATATCGCCTGTAGATTTGCATCATGCTCATCAAACCAGCCATGTCAACAAACCCAAAAAATGTTTATGTCAATAACATCATTTATGCAATGACCTAATGAGCACCAAATGTATTATAAACAACAAAATCTAAGTGCCTGACAACAAAAACTGAATGTAACATAATTGAACCTATATGCTTTTCTCCCCCTCTTGACAACAATGCCAAAGGTAAAAGGTGTGTGAAACAACAAATATATTCCAAAAGAACTACAAACTACTGTCAGAAGCAAAGAAAATATCATTAGATCTGAGCAAATAAAGCTAGAAAAAAGAGCACTGTAGAATGGAGTATAGGACTGCCATAACATGAAAACTGAGCATAGATTCCAACCATTGAAAATCTGCATGTAATATAACCCAAGGATGAATAGTATGCATTAAAACTCCCCCTAAAGCCATGTAACCAAAAAGACCATCCGCTCCCCCTTAGACATCAAGGAAAAAGAATTCCCCCTAGTCCAAGTTTGTCATGAAATTCATTGAATCACTGTTAGCATGAAACAAACATCATCAATACTGTCAATACACTGTCACCATGAAACAAACATCATCAACATTGACAACAATGATTGAGATGTTGAGTTAAAGGAATCATAACAAAAATAAGTAGAGACACTGTCAAGTATATTGTTATGTGCATAACATCATGAAGCTGCCACTTGCTAATTTGATCATTTGATACACACACCACCACTAGATTATATAACTATCATAAATCATCAATAATCCTAACAAATATCCTTTGCAAGAACATACCATAACTTGCTGACCACTTCACAGTTTTCTGAGACAGAGTTAAGTAATGATCCAAACCACAATCACACTAACTGACAACTATCTTCCCTTTGCCATAAATGCACTGTCCTTGTCCTAGTCAAAGTCCATTTTCCCACATTTCCTTGAGGCACTACTCCCTTTTTGATATAGCATAGTCTTGTCTAAGATACACATACTACTAAGGTGTGAATAAATTTGAACCACCTTATGCAATATTGCAGATGAGATCATACTCCCCCTTGGTCATATCTTCTTTGTCTTATACTAAATTGGTTTACACCAATAGTACAAAATCACCAATTGTGAGATTACTAAATCATAGCCATAATTATCTGCTGATCATTACAAACCTTTTCTTTCTTATGACTACAACTCTATCACTGAAATTTATTTCTAGTGCAAACAATCACTATTTATAATATTGGTTGCTTTGTTAAAATTTTACTCCCCATTTAGACCTGTGATGTTTCACTTCAAAAGTTCCATGTCATTCCACTTGACCACATTCTTTTGAGACATTTTGTGACAAAGTTCATGTGGCTTGTCTGGTCTTTGATAAACCCATATTAAACGCATTAGGAAAAGACCATAATTCATTAAGACACTTTGAAATTGAGATCATATGCCTAGCTATTTCAACCTTTGTCAACAGATTGTATACTATGATAAATTCCATACCTCTACAACAAGACTGTATCACCATTTGCAATCTGCTAGCCAACAATTGTCATTAAAGAATACCACTGTTAAAGACCATAATTCATTACAGAAGGAAGACACTGTTAAGAAATCAATACTAGACAACCATTCTCATCCAAGACATCAACAAGCTCAAGCATGAAAAGCACTGCCATTTGGTGTCAAACAAGAATATCACTATGCATATGATTTGGTGTAAACACATACCACTACTTCCTTTGTATTTATCAAGCCCATCAATAAAGGGATTTCATTAAAGCAACACTATAAAACATTTTTCCACCAATATCATGAAGCAACTCATTTACATTATGAACATGATCACCTTGTAACAAAGAACCAAGTACCTTTGCACAACCACTAGCACTGTCTTTATTTTCAATTCCTGCTCACATAATATCACTATCAAGAAACTTGTAGACAATCAATAACATCCAAGATCATCAAAAGGGACACATAATAACATTGTATCTTGAGTTTTGAAAGATCATAAGGTCATCTCATAGAACTATTGTCAGACTAACATGGTGTTGTAATCACTAATCATCAGACAAAGAACTCTACACTCCACAATGAACATGAGATTGCAGTGAGTACTGTTATTGAACATCATGCAAATAAATAGTATGAAAGATACTTCACTACAACAATCCATTTCCAATATTTGCAAGAACACAACATGAAGCACATGTAACCTCCTAAACCAAGTAGTAAATGAATATCATGACAACTTTGTGCCTTAACACCATGACTTACATCCAGACATGAGAGTCATGATGAACATATCATGAAGCAACTAAATGCAACTCCTGATGATCATATAACCAAAGAAATTCAACTGAAACAATTCAAACTTCCAATAGAGGATAATAACTTGACAAGATGAACATTGAGGACAATATAAGATTCAAGTAGCCTCCTGAAGATGACAATATAATGAATAAAGTTGTGAATGTCACTAAGATAAAACCATAGAAGATAGAACAACTGATACAATCACAACCTTTACAACCTTCTTGATTGATGTCTATGGGATTTGAAAGATAAAACTATAATCACTCTCCCTAACCTCATACTTCTCTTTATGCACTCATGGATGTTTCTTGTGTGGTATGTATAGGATTAATTTTTCCTTCTTGACTTTGTTTTCTTCTCCAAACTTGTATAGGCTTTTTTTTTATTTTTTTGGCTCAAGGTATCTACCCTAGATGTCTTCAATTTATTCCTACAAAATTTTGCCTTGTTTCCAAAATTATGACACTTGAAACAAGTGATATTATTCCTAACAAGAGGGTTAATAGTAACACATCTTCTTGAAAAACCAAGAACATCATTCCTTATATAAGTTTTACAATCTCTAGCTCTATGACCATAAATATGTCAAGAATAGCAATAACCATGAAATTGAGAATAGTTGAACCTTATTGAATGGTATTGCTTGAAAGGTGGAGGCCTTGAGGTCCTATTTGTTCTTCTTCTTCCAACATCAACAACTCTATCTTTTGTCTTATCTTTAGGAGCAACAACATGATGACCCAAATCAATCTTTTTCCTTGGTGTATTCTTGACTTTAGAAGTCTACCCTTCTTCATATCCTAGGCTTGTAGTGTCCTTATGAATTTTTTTTTTGCTTAACATGTCATTTAAACATTCAATACTATTTTCAAACTGTATATTCTTATCCAACTTAGAAGATTCCTTTTCCAATTCCTTTCTCAAAGAAACTATTTCTAACTCTAGTTTTAGGCATTCATTAGTTTTGACTTCAAGTTCAGATTTTGTAAAATCAACTACCTTTTTTGCTTCTTCAATCTCTATCTTTAGACTGATAATAAGTTTGTTAGACTCTTCAAGATCTAAAGAAACTTTTGAAAGATCTGAAAGTACCTTGTCCTTGGAGACTTTTTCTTGTTGAAGTTGGTCTTCTTGTCTCTGATTCTCTTTTCTGAGTTGCTTGATCGTATCTAGAGCACACAAGAGTTCACCTTCAATATCAACCTCACACTCTTGTTCATCATACTCCTGTTCAGAGTCATCTTCACCCACAAAGATGTCTCTTCACCCATAATGATGTCTCCTTCTTCATCATCAATCTCAACAAAAAAATCATTCTCTTTATCACACTTTGTGCCAATTTTCAAGGGTGTCTCATGAAACAACTCATTACTTGACTTGACTGGGACTTGATTTACAATATTTTGCTTTGAATATTTCCTTCATTTCATTTACACTTTCCCATAGTACTCCACTACTAGGAACCCCTTAACTTGGTTAGACTTATGCAAGGGTATGGCTTTGATACCACTTGTTGGAGTACGGAAGAAACTAAGAGGGGGGATGAATCAATGTCTTAATAAATAACTTCAATTTACTAATATTTCAAAACCACTTAATCTCTTTGGAAACAAGAAATGTTTAGTTTCAAGATTATGATCAAATGTGATAATGAAATTTAGATTCTCAAACAACATATAAACTCAAATGTTGCAATGTAAATATAGAAGATAGCAAGATCAAAAGGAATCCACAAAAGAGTCATTACATAGTATTTTTCATGAGTGGAAAACCCTCATAGGGATGAAAAACCACTCGTAAATGCCTCACCAACTTATCAAAACTGCCTCACTGGCAAAGTCTTATTGGCTACAAAATGCCTCACTGGCAAAGTCTTACTAGCTACAAAATGCCTCACTGGAAAAGCCTCACTAGCTATAGAATGCCTCACTGGAAAAGCCTCACTGGCTACAAAATGCCTCACTGGCAAAGTACAACCTCACTGGCCAAAGATCAAACTTATCTCACTGACATGATCTTTTACAAAATTTTCTGAATCATGAATAAACAAATTACAAAGGGTTACTCTGTTTCACTACCTAACATTTCCACTTTCCAAACTAACACATTTTATATCCTAAAGATTCATTGACGTGTAATCTTTAAAATACAAAATATATCAGTTTACACATCTCACTGTTTTGCATACTGTTTACAAAAAAAAATTACAAAATTTTGTTTGCAAATTAAACATGATATATCTCTGTAAAGCACCAAACCAATAACATTAACATATCACTGCTTTTATAACAATCAAAAGTTCACATAATGCTTCCATCTATCACTGACTGAAACTATCAAATAAATCCTCTTCAAACTATTTTCATAACTGCCTCTTAATTCATTGTGATGTCTCTCTTCTGTAATGTGGACTCTATAATTTATGACAACATTCAACATTATAAACATATGTACCACACCTTTATACATGGTCAATACTGTGAAAACAATAGGGTGTAGAGTCTAAACAAGAAACCTGTTGATGGGTGTTTTTACACACTTTCTCAACACAGGTAATGCGTAAGTGCACTACCTCTCTTGAAAGGAAATCTCCAACTGCAAGCTACTGAAAATCTCCCCAAGGTCTCTCGGGTGTTAGGTCATGACTTGCTTGGAACTTCTCAGTTGATATTTGATGTGATTTTGCTGGTAATCATAGGGCGGACTTACGTAGCTGGATGCGAGGTGGGTCTTCAAATCCAAAGCTTTTAAGATGGGAAATAAGGTGTAATTTGTTGTAGGTTCGAACAACAATCTAGAACTTCGATGTTTTCTTCAAGTTTGGCTTTACAATGTGCAATGAAACTTAGCACATGATACTTAAAAAAAAAGGAAAAGAGTAGGGAAGAGGGAAGGTTCCTGGATTTGCAACTAACTGTGAACAGTGATCATGGAGGTTCTGCTATGGACAACTCCCTTCAAACAGAGTTCCACTTAACCAAGAAATCTACAGTATAATGAAATTTGTGCTATCTTCAAAGGTCTACAAATATTTTACCATTCATCCACCATTTACATGCATGAATAAAGATAAAGAATTAAAGAGCAACTTCAAATTTCAGCCTAGGCTAACTTTGCAAGGCCATTTGCCAACAACAAATAGCAAAAAGGATGGGCAGGGAGGCATCAACACAACATAAATTTCTATAATCACAAAACAACATGACTAAAATCTATCAAAGCAAGGACATAGCTAACTAAAACAACAATGGAGATTGAACCATGCAACATGTGGAGAAATCAGAAAATACACCAAGTCAATATATTTTCATTATAAATTTCAGCAGCATGCCTTTACAACAACTCGACTCTCTCTTGGAAATGAGAGGAGACCCCCTATTTATAGTGCCCAAAAAGTTAAATGAATGGCCAAGATTGATTTTCATTGTGTGGCCAAGATTCACTACAAAATAGGGTTTCACCTACCCCCAAATATATTACAATTTAAAATTACATTCTTGTCCCTTTCCCTATTTTGTCTTTTAGTGACAACACTATAGATTTTTGTCTTTTGCTAACTGCTCTTTTGTTGTAGCTATTCCTTCAGGAGCTCTTCATTGATAATAGGGTTGCCCTCCTGATTCTTTAAAGCTGCATATTCCATGAATTTTAGAATGACTAGCTGGAGCTTGTCCACCTCAACGATCTCATACCGCAACATCTGGTAACTCCATTCTTTTGCATTATCCTCAAGCTTCTTCCAGTCTTCATCATACTTTACACCCTGATCCCTGAACAACTCCGACTGGGCGAAGGCATGGGTGGTGAAACTCATGAATTCCATTGTTATCTCATTAGACATCCTGTCCTCCATCTTCTTCTGAAAATAAGGCTTTATCTTTTCTGGATCCATCTGTACTGCGAGCGTGTCATACTCTGTCATTAGCTTCAGATATCGGGTGCAGTAAGCCCTAATTTCCTTGACCCATTCAATGTTTGGATCCACCTTATCCATTATTTGTTCCAACCTCTCCTTTCTGTTATCGAAATCCCACCTCCACACGTCCATCAACTAGTGGTCATCACTTTTGAATGCAAGCTCCTTTTTTGGTAACCGAAGGATGGCCTCAATCTTTGGACAGGTGGAATCGTACGTTACGGGGAAGTCGGTGCAGAGCTTCTTCGTGCTCTCCAGAGATTGTTGTAGATCCAATAACTTGTTGGCTGTCCAAATAGCCTGACTGATACTTATGTTCCCAACGTATAGGACTTGTCGGAACCAGCTCTCCGTAGTCTTGTCCAAGTTCTTTCTCTTCTCTAATTTGTCAATTTTCTCTTTGGACAACAGTTGGGGTGGAGCTGCAGATGTGGTAGGCATGTCATCCATTGAAGACCATTGTTGGATGTAATCCGTCAAGGCGGCCACCTGTGCTTTGAGCTCGTCCTTCGAGACTTTGTCCTGCTTTATCAGGTGCACCACTGTAGCCACTGATTCCTCAAGATTTCCCACCTTCTACTCTCTGGTAGCATTCCCCAAGTTGATGGTAGAAATGTTATAGCTTACACCAACCTAGCCTACCACGGGCGTTGCTATTTGTGTGGTTCAGGACCCAGAAGTTTCCATTGTTATCTTTGATCTCACTTTAGGCTTTTTCTCTTTTTTGGTTGAGCTTTGTGCTCGGGTTAGGATAGCCTCTAGCCTTGCTCTCGAATCCTTAGGAGTGGGAGTCTCCTTCTCAAGCTGCCTCTCCAACCACTCAGGCATGATAGACTCTTCTTTTGATGGCTCTTGATCACACTCGCCTTGCGCCGTTCAAACTTCTGTTTGTACACCTTTCATCTTGGTGCTGTCTCCCTCTTCCTCATCGGAATCTAGGATGAATGTGAGGTGTTTGACGGGAGGTATAGTAATCAAATTCTCTTAGGGAATTTCTTCTACCTCCCTTTCCTTTCCTTTTTTTCTTCGATTTGTTCGCCCTTGTGCGTGTATTCGTCGGGTTGGTCCTCTTCTCTGATTTCTTCTTTCGTAAGAGGATGGGGCACAATCTCTAGCTATTTTTCCTCTGTAGGGGTTTCTTCATTTTCTGTTGTCCTGTTGCCCTCTTACTCTTCTTTGGGAGGTGACCCTTCTTCCTCTTCTTCATCGTGTTTCAACTGTCGGGCCATCTCTTCTTCAAGATCGTCATTGAAGGTTTGTACGATGACCCTACCATTGACATCCTCCTCCTCATCTCCACTTTTGGAAGAGCCTGTTCCCTCCTCTTCGTAGGCCACCCTATCAATTGTCCTATGTTCATACTTTGGGTGCTCGTGGTACTTGTCGACCTCCTCTTCAATTGGCTTCGAGGCTTCTTGTTCCCGTTTCTCCCACTCCTCAGAAATTAACATTGTGGCCTCCATCGTTGGTGGTCTTGTTGGAGGTTGTGAAGGCTTAGCAGTAGCGAGGACCTGTGCTAAGGCCGCTTGAAGGGTGGGATCCATAAGGATTTGGGAGAGCTCGAAGGGTGAGATTTTGCATGTGTTTCAAGAAAGCCTCAGGAAATGTGGGAGCGGGCATTGGTGCTGTCACCGTGGCTAATGGGAGTGATACAATGGGCAACATGGTAGTGGAGGAAGGAGGAGTAGTCGTGGTGGAGGAGGAGTCAATTACTATGATGGGCCCAGCCAGAGGTGAAGGGGCAAGATGGACTGAGATATCTACTGTCGGTGGGGACGTGGTGACCATGGCCAGGGAGACAGACGATGGGGCAGTTGAGACAGGGGGAGCCGAAAGGGGTTCTAGCTGATCTATCCTTTCTTCCTCACCATCTTGGATTACGGGCTGCTCCATGGTGCCCCCTGTTCGCTTGGGATTCTTGGAAGGTGAGCCTTTTGAATTTTCTCTTGTGTATACCTTGGGATTTGGAGACTGCTCCATTTCCGTTCCTTTCCTCTTCTTAGATCTAGTGATCGGAGGGGATTTGGATGTCCCGCCTGTTGAAGTTGTGGCGACGTCTTTGGTGGTACTGGGCTCACTCTTCAACCCTTCATAGGTTAAGACCATTGCTTGTTGTTTTAGTTGGGCCACTTGTCTTTTAACCCATTCTTCAGTCTGGGACATGATGGGTTTAGTTATGATGTCAAGGTCATCGACCTCCTGTTCATCCCAATCAATTACGGGTAGCGGTAAGTTGGTGACTGCATTATACCGGGGATCCATGACAGTGCCCTCATCTTCCTCAACTTGATCCAGTATAGGGAACAGTTGCACCCTTCTTATGAAGTATGCAGTCATTCTCATGTAGTGCCTGTCACGCACCTCTTTGTCATCTTGATAGTTTGCCCAGAAATCCCCAACATGATGTAAATGGGAGTACTCTGGTCCCAACGCTTTTCTCACGTGCCCATACGGGTCCATCCGCGAGCGAGGAGTGTGTAGTTGGAAGTGGTATTCTACCAGTTCCTTTTCTAAGTTCCCGACACATTGGGAAGTTTGCAATTTGTACATGCCTCGACCGAGGGTCAAGGGATAAGAGATCCCTGCCAAATGCTTGTTGCTAAGGATGGTTTGCACATGTTGCAGTTTCCGGGAGAGTTCTAGTAGTATAATCTAGTCATTGGGGTACCGGGATAGCCTGTTTGGTCTTTCAGTGATCCCTTGGGTGCGAATGTAGGTGAGCTTGGGGAATTGCAAGAAAATGAAAGCGTACTGCTTTAGGAATGCCCGTGCGCTGTGAGAGACTCTCCTCTCAAAATCCCCTCCCAGTAACCAGATGATGTGACCAATGAAAGCATCATTCACCCTGCAGTATTCCTTCTTAAAGTTTCTGAATTGGAGCTGGGGATGTCTGTCATAGACTTTCAATCTTTTCCCTGGCTCCTCATTGGGTGCTACAAACAATCCACTATACTGCCTTTGTTTTGCCAAGGAATAGACCAGATAGGAGGTCATGTAGAATTTGGAGCTCTTCTTCACGTTCATGAATTGCTCATGGAAGCAGTTACTTATCATACCTCCCCAGTAGAATGAGGCCTTTGTGGTGACATCCTCGTTCCCACAGAGGATCTGTTCAACAAAGTACACCATCCATTCTTGAAAGAATGCAGCAGTGGGTAGGCCCATTACCTAGCTCAACATGGTGACTAGGTCATGGTAGTCTTCGTGGAAATCGTTGCGGAAGAGTTCTTGGGGAACCTTCACAGTGTTGCCCCTTTTCTCCTTGAGCCAATGTTGATTTATCAATCTCTTGCAACCCATTGGGTTGTCGTCCCATGCCGCTTTGCACTCCTCTATGGTGGGTGTTTCATTTCTTCAAAGGTAGGAATGTGGAGGGTCTTTGTAATTCCCTCAGCTCACATGTCAGCTAGAATATTACCATCTTTGTCAACGATGGTCCTTGTCTCAGGTTGGTAGGCCTGTCGACATGCCATGACTAGATCAGGGGCAATGAGAGATGGGGGGAAGCCTGCAGCCTTTGCAATTCCACTTTTCCTGATTAGTCTGGCATTGTCAGTCTTTGGGTGAATCCTGACCCTTTGCATAAATTCATCAATATCAATGTAACCGATATTGGTGTCTGTGATTTCTTTCCAGTCTGTTGTGATTTTCGATCGAAGAGGTTCACCCTAGAACTGAAACTTCATCTAGTCCTTATCCTCCTTCCCACGAGGAGTCTTGCCTGATTTCTTTCCTTTGTCTTTCTCTGTAGTTCCCCCCGAGGATCCTGCACCTGATTCCATATATCCTGCAAGCATGGACACAATGAGTACAACCTTAAAAAAAAACATTATTGTTAGCCCAAAACCCTGTGAACTAAATCAAAGTAGACATCATATGACTAAAATAGTTAGATCTTTTCCTTTCAGATGTCGTTAATCGCCTTTTAAAGGGGGTTTCAGACAATTCGAGCCCAGGGAGGCAGAATTCCCTGGTAGGAATGCTGTTTTGAAAGGGGAAAATAGGCCGGGGTGATCCGGGTGGTTTCTCCCATCTTCACATTTTGAGGGTTTGAGGGGCTCATATTGAAGAGGGCCAAATTTGAGCATGTGGGTCGAGGTTAGTTTTCAAATTTGAGGTCATTTAGGTCAATTTTGGGGCTCCCAAAGGTTCAGGCTCAGAAAGCTGTTAGGGATTTGCTGTTTGAAATAGCCAGCCAAAAACGGAGTTCCGGGACCCAGAAGGCTAAAGGATGGCTAATGGTTCAGGCCTGGAGGGGCGGGAAGTCATCGTGTTTTCGCCGTTATGGGACAAAATTCTGGGAATGGAAATTCGGATGGAGCGGCCTGACATCAAGCTTGGATGTCCAACTTCCACGTGAAGTATATTTTGGCGAACAGGAGGGCAGGGCCCGAAGGTCAGAAAGGCGGGCGTGTTTCTCTCCCTTTTCAGTGGCGAAGGCGGGACAAAATCCCAGATGCTGGAACCTGGCGAGGGTGAGGATGTTTAAAGTTCACTGATGAGTCCTTCGCAGTGAATGAGGGCTAGGGGTCTGGGAGGTGGAAGGTCATCGTTAGATGGTTGTTTTGATAGGGTGAAGCCGTGACGGAAGTTCGTGGAAGGATGTTTGCAGACTGGGACCCGGGGTCATGACGGAAGGTTGATTTCCGAACGTTTAACACCAGACGGCGAGATGCAAGGCGGGCTACGAGGGCCGGGCAGACGAGGTCATTCCGCCATTTGTGAATGACGAAAGCTTAGCGAAATTCTGGACACAGAAGTCTGGGGTGTCAGGCCCGGGAAGGCAAAGCGGAGGCCAATTTCCAAGTTTGCAAATCTTCGACG